>ADNK01001435.1:0-13177 GCA_000320545.1 Bigelowiella natans CCMP2755 | reverse complement strand
TACGCCAAACTGAAAGTATCGATAGAATACAAGTATCAGACACATGATGTTTGGGCAGCTATCATGCAGGACATCATGGATTACGAAGCAGACTTACCTCCAGAGTGGGCAGCTTTGTTTAGGAACGACGGGGGTCTGGGCGCCTCGCGGGGGACGACCCAGAGCACCGTCAAGCAGCAGCAGCCGGTACAGCGGAACACCCAGTTCATGTCTGTTAAAACAGCACCGGTTATGATAACGAAATACAACGGGAAAAGAGGTGAGGCAAGGAGGTGGTGGAAGAACGCTAGGAGTATACTCTGCGACTTTACCCCTAACCCCACCGAAAACGACAAGCTCAAATGGCTAGCTATAATAAAGCAAGCCATGGACCTTTACGAGACAGGCAGGACCCGGATCAGGCAGCTAGAGAAAATACACACTACAGTTAGTGGGCTACGAGACGTTGAGGCGATAATGAAGGCTTTTGTAAATGAACAGGATGCTAACTCCCTACCCCAGGCTATTAGAAAATACAGAGCAATGATGCAGCATGAGAGAGAACCTGTTAGAGACTTTGCCACGCGCTTCCAGGATATGATCGACGAACTACATGATTTTAATTACAACACAGGTGATGATCAGGCAAGGTTTGAAGAGTTCAAGTTAAAGATAAAGGAATCCACTTACGTTACGGAGAAAGGCTACACCACGATGGAGGCAGCAGTGCAGGCTATATCCCTACGCGAGCAGGAGCAGGACCGCAAGTTTACCAGCCCTAAGGTACCTGGCATAGGAAACATTAACGCTATTAAGCCGCAGCGAGACTGGTACAAGGACAGGGAAGGTAACCGACGTTGCGGATACTGCTCACGTAAAGGGAAACACACCGCTAAAGACTGCAGAGACAGGAAAGAAGGACGACCCAGGATGACGATCAGGCAGCTCAACGAACACTACGAGAAGTTAAAGAGAAAGAAAGGCAGAGGACAAGGATATAACAACAGCAAATGGCAAGGCAGCAACAACGGGAAGAACAATAAATATAAGAACAAAAAGCAGAACAGTATCAATGCTATACAGCAGCAGATAAACGGAATATTAGATCACCTTAAGCAGGCGCCGACGAAGACAGCAGTACCAGCAACGCAGGACCAAGACAAGCCCATGACCCTAGACGACATAAAGAACTTAGGAGTATGCAACATTAATGACGAAGACGCTAACAGGACTATCAAAGTTGCTATGACCAAGGTTAAAGTTAAAGACAGCTACGGAGACTACAAGAAACTACCTGCCCTTTGGGATAGTGGCAGCATGCCGAAGTCCTTCATAAGCCTAAGCACAGTAAGAAGGTTAGGACTATTGGATCAAGTGACTAAGAAAGAACGTAAATATGCTCAAGCAGACGGAAGCTCTTCCATGAAGACCGTCGGTGAGCTAATGCTAAAGCTACAGATACCTGGCAGCGACGCGGAGACCCAAATCAAGACCCGAGTAGCCATGACTTTATCCATGGAACTACTCCTCGGACAGGATGCCCTAGAAAAATTAGGGGGGATCATATCATTCTACAATCACAAGATATACTTTGCTAAGTTGCCAAAGAAGTCAGGCAGGACCATCAGCCAGAACATGATACGGCTTGACGAGTGGACCTCTGAGTCAAGCGTTAATGCGTTAGAGTTTATGGACCTAGCGGACAACAAGCTACCTACACCTACCGAGCTACGGAAGAAGAACCCCGGCAAGACCATCCGACAGATAACGGAGCTACTGGACAAGACCCCCCCAGCTGATGATTGGGATATCGACAAAGGCAAAAAGTACATTAATAAAATATTAAACGAGAAGTACTCTGACATCACCAAGCCGACGACGAAGCCCTCCAGCAAGCTTACCCCAGTAAAGATCGAGCTAAAGAAGGGATACGAAGAGTGCATCATCAATGACCCAGAACATAGGCGACCGGAAGCGGACTGGGAAAAGATAGAGTGGCAGATCAATGAATGGGCAAAGGAAGGGAAGATAGAGCCAAGCAACTCACCATGGAACGTGAGACATGTGCTAGCTAAGAAACCTACTTACCCTTTCTTCCGCCTGGCGCACAACTTCATCCGCCACAACCGAGTAATAAAGAGGATCCAGACACCTACACCAAGGATAGATGACGTTATTGAACACGTCATAGGATACAAATACTACTCTTCCCTAGATAAAAATGAATCATACATGCAGACACCCATCCACAAAACCTCCCGCCCCATTACCGCGTTCTCCAGCAGGCACAGGAAGTGGCACTTCGTCGTATTCCCTTACGGCCTAAGCATATCAGGGGATGCGTTCAGTAGTCAGAACTACAGGGCATACACACATGATGGGATGGCGTCTGTGTTGTGGGTGTTTGTGTTTGTGTATGTGGATGATGACATAATATGTACCAACACAGTCGTCGCTCAGATCTTCCTCCTGGAAAATATATTTATTAGGTTTGCACACTTCGGTTTTACTATTAGACTGCAGAAGTGTACATTCCTAGCTACAAGAATCAAGTGGTGTGGATATTACCTGGAGCAAGGCCGCATCACCCCAAACCCCGAGAAAGTAGCAGCACTACAGCAAGCCCCTAAACCTAAGAATGCAAAGGAGTTAAAGTCATTCTTGCAGACTGCAGCTTGGATACTACGTAGGTTCTCCCCTACCTACGCTAGGACTGCAGCTGCTTTTACTACTGCTTACCGGAAGGAGAACTCTGTAGGCCTCAGCTTCGCTAAGGTGTGGGCCAAGGCTGGCCTTGATGCCCACTTCGATAACCTAATAAAGTTATGCAGCAACACCCTATTGAATGCTAAGCTAGACACTACTAGACCAGCTACCCTATGGACAGACTGGTCTAAGCTAGGTATGGCTGCTGTACTTACCCAAGACCAGCAGATCATACGGGTGTGGGGCAGGGCCTGCACAGCAGCTGAGGCCAAGTACAGCCCTACAAAAGGAGAGTATAAAGCCATGACTGAGGCGCAGAGGAAACTAAGATACTACCTGCTGTCGGTGCCCAGCTTCACCTTAATGACTGACCACAAGCCCCTCCTAGGCATCGACCGCAAGCTCGAAGCGCCTAACGATGAGTATGCAGCTATGAGGGCGGACACGGAAGAGTTTAGGGACAAGAGGACAGTGGTCTACGCACCAGGAGACAAGCAGCTTGCTGACTATTTCAGCAGGCTGTTCCAAAAGAAAGTCCCTACCCAGGTCACCCCTATGGTTAACGCGATTACCTTCGAGGACGGCGACTTCCTGCCTGAGCCAGAGGAGCTCCAGCACCTTCAAGAACACCTGGATAAATACAAACACAAGCATGAGGTACTTAGTGATAGGATATATGTATACACTAATAATGTTAGGCGTACCTACGTGCCACGGCGGACCAGGGGAGCCCTTCTCTTTACCGCCCATGGACCTGCACACGTAGGAGAAAACCATATCACTGCTCTACTCTACCATTACTACTGGCCCTACAAGCTAAAAGAGATAAGGACATACCTGCGTGGCTGCAGGTGCTCCAGCTTGAAGGCGGCAGGCGTCGCCACCAAGGAGTCCAGCAAGAGCCGTGCATCTAAGAAAATCAAAGCAAGGAACTTCTTAGATATCGTGCAAATTGATGTTTATAAGTACGATGGCTATCACTACCTTACCTTCGTTGATGTGGCCACTGGAAAGTGCTGGGTTAAAAAGATTATCAAGGTCAACGTTGCTAAGAAGAACAAAGGCTTATATAAGCAGAGGCTTACTAACTGCTACCGTACCTGGGAGTCTGAGCTCCAGGCTATCCCTGATGAAGTTAGCATAAACAAGATACCAAAGAAGTTACATGTGGATAATGAGACCTCTCTTCTACAGCTACCACACCCTAATATTGATGCCTCACCTGTATACTATGCCCAGTCCAACTCCAAGGTAGAGCGACTCCACCGCACCTTGGCCAACCTAAGCAGGATAAATAGCACCACACCAGACAAGATACAAGGGTTAGTAAACGACACCTTCACGTCTGGGGGAGGTATCAAGGATAAGGAGAGGGAAGAAGGCGACGACAACGACGACGATACCGAGAGCGAAGACGAGAAGGTCCCGTACGATGGCCGAGTTCTAAAGGAAGGACAGTATGTTAGGGCCAAGGTAAATCTGAGATCGAGAAATAAACAAGACCCCTTCTGGGGTGGCGTTGCAAAGGTTACCGAGAGGAAGGGGAGGAAGCAGTACTACATCTATGATGGGAACAGGGTCACCTTGCGCCACATCAGTCACCTAAAGAATTATGATATCGGTGAGAAGCTCCTAGAGGATGTTAAAGTAAACCCTACTGTGTGGGAGCGAGCAATGCCTTGTTTAGGACCCCGACCTAAGTTCGATGTGGAATATGGAAACAATAAGGTCAGGGTGAACGACGATTGGCGCATGAAGATTGTCTATCTAGGCTACCCTGGATTACGAAATATGGAGAGGGTAGCTATGAAAATAAAGGACGGAAAATATCAGCTACTCTACCTAGCTGTTCCCGACTTACCCTTTGAGCACTGGTATAAGGTCCTGGGGGACCTTGATGCAGAGGGCTGGTATGGACACGAACCTAAGGACGAAGGTGAGTTCTGGGTAAGCGACAAAGGAGATAAGGTTAGAGAGGAATCTATTACCTGGTGGTTGGTGAAGTTCCGAAAGCGATGAAGGTCTAAGGGAATAAGGAAGGAAGGAAGGAGCAACGTGACTTGGGGGAGGTGTAGCGCGTACCACTACGCGGGCACAAGTCACGTGCGACAACAAAGGGGTTGTCGCGGATATAGAATATAGATAACGTAGATATTAATACAGCATAGGCACGTGGGTTCCGGCGGGACTCATGGCAGCACACCGGAAGTGTGCTGCCCCACGTGCGGCGGCATTCGCGAAAGCTTCGCGAATGATTACGCAGTGCACGATTTAATAAAAATATAATCTTTAATAAAAATAAACACAACTCTTCAAAAGGAAGCAAACGTGCCTTTCCCCCCCCCTGCCTACTTGTGCACGTAGCGCCTCGGCCTGTGAACACCTTACGCGCAACAAGCATGACACCCACCAATTCTGCTGTCTGTTCGCCAAGTCACACTTTCGTGTGGAGGCTTTGCAACTCATAGCCAGCCAGTCAGATGGCTGTCAGATCGACGTCTACAAACACCTTGGTGTGCTAGAATGTGAGCATCCAGACATGCCTAGGTGCCATTTAGCACTGCGTGACAGCATGCATGACTTGTCTGCGTGCGTGCAGGTGGAGCTAGCTCTGGAGCTGGTGAGGCAATCTGCTCAATTTGCAAACTCTGGAACTAGCATGGCACTCAGCCCATTCATTTGTGCAGCACGGGCAGGACAGCGCACTGATCGAACACGGCGAGCTGGCGAGCCCCAGCCGTTTTCAGACTCGATCGACTCATTGCACACAACGCATGTTTAGATGTGCCAGCACGTGTCACATGCAATGGCATGGTGTGCACTGTCTAGCTGTTTCCATGACACTTCATTGACAGCAATGCCGAGGGAACTCATTAATGCACACTTCTACTACGATGCTACTAATCATATTCTGGTAGCGCATCAAGATGCAGGACTAACTTCTTTGGTATATCAACGGACATGCACTCATGTACATGTACACATGACAGATGTGACAGTGGGACACTTCACACAGCTCTCTGCTTCCGATTAATGTACTCGGTTAAGTACCCTCGACTTTCCCAGGATTATGGAACCTACAACACACATTGTATTTCAAAATCTATTGAAGTCATATCTGAGAGTGAGTTACTAGTTCGATCACGTACCGCTTCAGGATCTAAAATGACCTCCATCATCTTTGAACCTAAGAATTAATCAAAACCATATTGCTCAGGTTTCAGGAAAGGAAAAGTACAGAAAAGCCGTAAGACGGTTCCGTTTGAAACATGTTCTGGAGCTCTAGTCGCATGAAAAAGCCTGCTACATCTCCAAGAATCTCACAAAATTAAGCTATTTCGACATAAAACGATGAATACATGCTCCGGGCTGTCAATTATAATTTCCTCACTTTGTAATAGAGCTGCTCCACTCCTATGAAGGTCCTTATCCTGCAGACCTGGGATTATAACTCTACGTTACATGTTGCACGTGCATTGTGGTCGTGCATGAATCGTACACACACACACACACACACACACACACACAGAGAGAGAGAGAGAGAGAGAGAGAGAGAGAGAGAGAAAGCGAGAGAGAGAGAGAAACTATATCACAGACACATATACGTAATATGTAATGGTGAGGAACATATGAACACGTCATTGTTGCTAGTAAGACCTGACTCAACGTCGTCCTCTCCTGCTGCTGCTCCCCCAGCTCGTTGTTCTCCACCCCCCATCTTGTCACTACAGCTTTTGAGGGACGACCATACGAATTTGGATCTGATCGGAGCGCAGAACACCATCTTGTAATGGCTGGTTGAACACTCGCAATTCTCCATCTTCTCCGGGTTCTTGATGTTTCCGCGCGTTGTCTGGCCCACCAACAGCATGTAGCAGTGCGTCAAGCCAAACACGACGAAGAGCATATTGAACCCGTAGAAAACCATCATCACGATTAGAGCTATGGACCTGGTCATAATACCACACAGCGACGACGACGACGACGATGATGATGATATGATTGTAATGGAATCGTAACGACGATGGTGATTAATTGCGCGGGGTGGTGGTCAGGAAGTAATAGAGGAAATGGGGCACAAAAGCTGTGAATTGAACCCACGACAAATAATGGTGGTGATAGCTGATGCGAATGATGAGAGTGAGAATGGTTGTCACGCACCTCCAGTCTTGGAAAGGCGTATTCATTCGAGCAATAATGCTGGAACAGAGAAGGATGGTGGAGCCTAGGCCGGACGAGAGCAAGAAGAGGACAAAGAATCGATGGTTGAAGGCTGCGACACACGTGCCCATTGCCGGACAATGGTGGTCTAGTCGTTTCATGCAGTAGCCGCACATCGAGCAATGAGCCGTGTCCGGGTCCTTCCATACATTGCAGGTTTTACAATACCTGATGGATCATGGGGAGTAAGATTTATGGTTACTAATTGTTTATCCTTTCGACCTTCCCCCTCTTTCCCTAATTCCCTGCTTGTCCTCCCTCCTCTCTCACCGTTGCTTTGCCCGGCACCCCTCGTTATCGATGAAATAGCGGACCCACTGCCCTCCTTCCTTCCATATCGCACGCCTTTTGACTTCACTCGACCGAAGAAGCGTGTGCCGCCCCTTTTGGGGAACTTGGGCGGGGCTATTTGGTGGGGGAGGATCGTTGCCGCCATTCTTGCGCTCTTCCTCTACGGCTACGAGTAAGCGCTTTTCTTCTCCTGCTCCATCAGGATTCTTATCCCCCTCTCCAGATTGTGTTGCAAGGGGGGGGCTGGAAGTAGTAGATGATTCCGAAGTGTCCTGTCTCATCTTCGTCGTTACCATCTCTATCCCCCCACCGTCTTCAGCTTCTTGGTTGCTAGCATAAGTGGAGTTCCCTCCTTCTGCCAGAGTAGCCGCGTCTCCTTCTGTTTGCACATTAACCAGGGCTGCGCTGGAATTATCATGATCACCGCCTACCTCCCCTCCTTTCTCCATATCCTCCTCGCTTTTCCTTTCTTGCCGAAGTGATTTCCCTGATTGGTAGTTTTGAGAGGATTTTATCCCTTGGAAGGATGATAACCCACCGCGTACCCGCAGCATGTAGTGGCGTGTATGAAGATCAAACGGATACCATCTCTCTTGATGTTGTTCTCCATCTTACGTCTAAGCCTCTTCTTCTACTGTCTTTGTAGATACGTTACTACCTTCCTTCGATTCGCCTTCTTCCGCTAGATAGACTTGCATGTCCAGAGTAGGTCGTGGCTTGATGATCCCAGGATTTATGAGGTGTGTTAGCCACAAGAAGACGTAGGAGAGACCCATACAAACCTACGACAATGATACGCCATTAGTCGCTCTGTTGCTACCGATACTACTTGATACACCACTCCTGGCTTGCTCCTACCCCTAATATGGAGCCAAGAATCATCCTGCGCATATTGCCGGGCAATACTGGAAGGGCAACCCCATAGCCTAGCGCAACCATCAACCCGATGTACACGGTGAGAGCGGTGGGACCTGCGGGACCTTCCTTCCACCTGGCAAAGGTTCCATTTTATGTGAGTGAACGGGAATTGTAGGTCGGGCACAACAGGGGTCATATTTTGATGACAGCTTGCTGCTCTCATATTCTGACTGAATACGCTGAAGCTGAAGTAAAACATTATAGCGCTGCGTCACGTTTTATGCGACAATATTCAAAATCGACAATGTGTAAATCAGTCCGAACTTTCGATCTGATGCTGATTGTGGCATCTTTCACGATCTTCCCTGAAGCCACACGCCTCTGTCCTCCCCGTCCGTACGCAACCTTCTTTTTATTCTCCTGCGAAACAGAAAGCAAACTTCACGGCCGTCTTGTTCCGACTAGACTAAATTTCGAGAGAGCTCGACCCCAGGACCGAACCTCACCAAACTAGCGGTTCATTCAGCAAAGAGGCACTTGGCACTCAAATCCCTGTGCAAGTATGACCCCCTATCTGGATGATTGGCCCTTCCCTGGTGTTTTCCTACCTTCTTGTGCCTCGTTCGGTGCTTGCCGATGGCAGCTCCTCTCTTCTTGTTCTCTGTCGTAGGAAGTAGAGAGGAGGCTGCTGTTCTTCTTTTCTTTCGATCGAATCTACTCAAGTCGCAGGATGGAAACCCCAAGGAAAAGCCAGTTTGTTATGATAAATCGGGGATAGACTGCAATGCGCCCCTGCGACAACCAACCCGGTTGAGGCGCTTCTTTCTCTTTCCAAACTCCCGAATGTTGCTGAATGCATTCATTTGCACATTCATGTGAGCTTTCAAGAGCGTGCATGGTGGGAACTGGCCTTCTCAGCGACGTGGTGCCTGTGCAAGCAGCCATGCACGCGCTTCGAGCATTCGCGCTGTGTGGCAGTCGGCATCTTGATTGAGGTGACGAGAAAACACTAATCGCCAGCTCACAATCGCTGCCAAGCAAACAAGGAGAGTTGGATGCTGATTTGAGCACCGCCAAAATTAGCCACAGCAAGGCAAAAATCATGACACGTCATTCGAATCACAGCATGAAATCCTTTGGTTTTGGGTGTGATTTTCAAGCGAACAAGCACAAGGAAGAGCACATCGTGGTCTGGCTAGCTGAAAATTTCATCAACTTTACATCCCATCTAATTGCACGAGAATGAAAATCTGATTAGATGTCCTACACACAATTCTTTGATGAGTTTGAGGAACACATTTGTGACATGCATGCCAATGACAGGAACATACGCATTGTGTGCCTATGCACCATCTGTGTTCGTTTTTCCTCTTTTCAAGGCCGATTCCTGTAATTTTTGATGAATTTTCTGAAATGCTATACGAGAGGCAGTGAGATTCATTCCAGAAACAGTAACATCTTCATTCATCAATCCGGAAGATAGTAATATATCTGCCAAATATCTCGTGGATTCTGCAACTTTTTCTGTGAGTATGAGCGGGAGGTTGAGATCAATGTTTTCTGGGATCGTTAGGATAGTTAAACTATTTTTGGATAAAGAAGGACACTGGCTATCTATTGTTCTGTTTATTATTGCAAGCAACTCTGGCCTTTCAAACAGGTCAGTACGAAAACTGCCCTTGTTCACAAATTTTTCATGTCCCCGTTGCGCCATTTTGTTTAAAGGATGGGGAGCTAATTGTATTTCATCCAGATT
This sequence comes from Bigelowiella natans CCMP2755, assembly GCA_000320545.1. Classification (NCBI taxonomy): domain Eukaryota; phylum Cercozoa; class Chlorarachniophyceae; genus Bigelowiella; species Bigelowiella natans. The sequence goes on along the minus strand of ADNK01001435.1, from coordinate 3,366 downwards.
TCCCTCAATAAGGTTACATTGAGATCGAACCTGATTTGCACAGCAGGTCCAATTTTAATAAACTTAGTTCATATTGCTTTCATAACTTGCAAAAAATACCCCACCTTCGGTAAGATTCGAGATTCAAAGTCGCACCAAAACTTCCCTAGGCTCTCCACGAATACTTGCGAAGTTATCATCTCTGTATTAGTACCAAAGTAACTCAAAGCCATCAAAGTGGTGGAAAACTGATGACGCTCTGACTGCGCACTATAGGCGATGAATGAACTAATCCAGGAGTAAACATTGCGATTTATGTTGTAATAGATGCCATCGGGGAAGGTATCGCAGAGTTGATCCGCTACTTTAGAATAAGCAGGGTCCACATCCGGTCTGCAACCTTTTGCCTGTGGAATATTATCAGTAACGTTCATATTGCACGCAGAAAGGTATCTTTGCTCTCAGATGTTGACCTTAATGAATCTTTCATTTCGATCTCGAAATACTCGCGTTAAATTTCGATCTTTGAAGAACATCTCGTACTCCCACTCATGAACTCCTTCAACGACTTTAGCCAACGAACTATGTATCGAACAGTACATACGGCTGTCATTAATTACCTTTAAATCTCTTTGTTCCCGCACGTACTTTTCCTATCAGGCCTGTATCACGTACCTGGATCCGGATTTAGGAAGCATTATACCAAAAGTCTGACAATTCGATATCCTTTTGGAACTATTGGTCCTAACACCATCCGTAGCTTGCATGGATACTTCCTCAGGGCCAGTAAAAGGCATCCCGCTGTTCTTCGCGACGTAACCCTTTGCCGAGGGAGGAGGGAACGTCAAATGCGACAGCATCATCATCCCACATCCTGAAACAAGAAGGACAATAGCTGCTAGACGCCGGAGCGAATACATTTCTCGGAGTCCTATTGGTGCAGATAAATCATCCGAGCCATAAGCGAGCCATCACTTGCAACGTGTGCAAGCGTGGAAGGTAGATCCGAAGGAGCTTTCCGTTGTGAATGTGCCGATTGCCATTTATTACTTAACAAGAGCGAAATGGACATGTCGCACAGTAAAATCCCATGCCATTCTAATAAATATGAGCCAACATGCGAGAACTGCTGCTGGGCAAAATTTGTAAGGTGTTTCCCGAGCAGGGATTTGACTCTTCTGCGATCAACGAAAGGCTACGAAAGGAAATAGGAAGGAAATAGAAAGGACATATTTTAGGCCTAAAACTTCGTAATCGTATGACGGAAGCGGCTCGTTTCCGAAATCCTCAGACCTCGACCAGTCGTTTGTAAGCTGAACTAGGAGGGGGGGACATATTGAAGAAACTGCTCCCAAATCACCGACGGGGAACACAGACACATCCTCGGGGCTAGATTTGGAGGGAAAGAGAGATAGCGATATCACATCATTATCATGTTCTCAAGAATGTCAGATCTGGTACACCGATCGTCGGTGATCCTCCTTGCTGGCTTCTCTGGCTACGTTGTTTTCAACATCGGTGGCATCCTTTACAACGTCAGGACGTACAGGAAACGAGAGGAGTCTCGCGCTGTGAAAGGAATCAAAGACGAAGAGATCAAATCTGCCGAAATCAGTTCCTCACAGTAAGCGTTGCGAAGCTCATCCGAACTCCGGCTGCGAATATAAGTCACATACGTTCTTTGACCGATGAAGGTTACTAGAATTCCATGTTTGCTTGATCGATCGACTCTAGCATCCACGATATTACTATAATCTAGTCGTAAGAATAGAAGGGCAATTGCGACCTGCTTTTAACCTAAATGGGCTGACGCACAAACAAAGGAAGTAGCGGCGGTTCGTCGAACGTCCTGCCAGGACTACTCTCTAAGCTCTGTGTAATTTGAGCCTTTCTAATCCAAGTGCGAAGCAGTGAAGCATTATCATTTTTAGGAATGAAGCTATGTTACGATGTTGCATGCTAGCATGGCCAACACATAAAAATGTGTCGTGTGAAGGTATCATCAGCATATTATTCTCCCAGCACGCATCTGCATCTCATTACGCTGCAGCGATGACCTGCTGAACACGCATGTAAATTGCGTTGGCAAAGTTGTAAGCACCACATACTATATGATTTGTTCTTGTTTCGTAGTGCCACTTGCTGATGAGTTGCTTAAACTCAATCTAGTTACATAGGTGTACGTATCGTATTACGCTAAATGCCGCATCTCATACAGCTAAAAAGTAGCTAACGCTGTGTTCAGCTAGCAATAACTCTATCTAGGAACGTATGAGTGGATTATGGTAGCTACAGCAATTATAGCACTAGAGAAGGATGTCAAGGCTTGGAAAATTCAAGCCTTATCTGGCAGGGGCTGCTTGCTGCAATATAACTAATGAGTTGATGGTACTTATGCAAGCAGATTTACCATGCACATATGAAATGCCATGGAAGAACGTGTGAAACGCTGCTGCGACACCGCGCATGAATCCTCACTCTCGAATCGGTGTGCATGTGGGGTTGAGGTAAGAAAATTCATCCCAGTTATGTAGCCACGCAAATAACAAATACACTACATGAATAACGATGCAATTTGGCGTCTTCGTGGCACTATTCTGATTCTCGCACATTGGTATGCATCAGCACATATTTATGTTCAGTGTGCCGCCGATCGTCTGTGTGCAGAGAAGCGTTTGCTTTTTATCGAATAAACTAGACTCCTGGCGGTGTTACTATTCCAGATGGGCCGCCCGGAGGCATCAAAACGCTGTGGCCGACCTCAACGTGGTCCGCATTTTCATGACCTGCGATCGATAATTATTTTGATAAGAATCTGTGGGCTAATATGACATGCACAGCATCAAGAAACAATCATTCAGCAGCGTGCGTTATGGATCGGTGTGACTGCTATCAGGGCTATATAGCGTACGAGAATGATATGCAGTGAAAACATGTGCTTGTGCTGCTTGCAACTACCCATGAAGTGGAGCAGGACAAATAGCACCCACAGATGAATCATCAACACGTAAAGCCCAAAGAACAGCCTCGCCGCTGGATTGCGCCGAAGCATGACCGAAATAAAAGAGCTGTAGATGATACGAATAACGATATAGATTAAAATGTATAAGTGTACAAATAAAAATAAATAAATACACACACATTTAGTATATACTTAATATATATATATATATATATATATATATATATATTATATGTGTGTGTGTGTGTGTGTGTGTGTGGTGTGTAGTTTCATTATATTCAATATCGTAATTCGTATCATCTACAGCTCTTTTATTTCGGTCATGCTTCGGCGCAAGCCAGCGGCGAGGTGTTCTTAGGGCTTTACGTGTTGATGATTCATCTGTAGGATGCAATGTGTGCGTGTGTCACTTCATGGGGTAGTTG
>ADNK01001436.1:0-37419 GCA_000320545.1 Bigelowiella natans CCMP2755 | reverse complement strand
TTCTTGCTTTCGGCGGCCCACGTCTTAGTAGTCAACCTGGAGAAGTTCTCCAACGCCTCTCCGCCTGCATCTGGTTTCTGAAAACCCCTCCCCGGTACCGGCGGAGCCTGCGAAGGTGCTCCTCCTCGGGGGGTGGAGAACGAAAGATCAGAATTGCCTCCCTTCGGACCCCCCCCCCCCGTTGTTGTTACACTTGTTCTCATTTTTCTCAGTGGACACCCCCCAAGCTACCCCAAAGCAGGACTTACTCCGAAGAATTCAGTAGCCATCTTCTTTGCAGAGGCGCTATCAGGAGCAGCTATAGCAGCCTCTCCGAACATAACCTACTCATATATATGTAATCCCGATGAGAAAGCAGGAGAGACAGTACTTGTAGTATTGATTAAACACTAATTGCGTTGTGGAAAAGGCATGGTAAGTGCAGATTCGAATTGACGATTGCCGAATTCATAATTTTTTTCATATTTCACGCAACACGCATGCACGCACGTTTCGCATTCGTTCGGTGCTTACAAAAATGCTACACAGCGTAAAGAGATGCACCTTTGAGAGTAGTGGCGCACATGCCTCTGCCTCTTCTTCCTTATCCTCATCATCCTGCGGCTGCTTTTGGTAAGCAAACTCCAAGCCAATCAACACACCTGCCACCACACGTACAATTAGTATTAACTTTATAATATCACTACTATTTGAGCGGTAATAGCAGAGGATTTGTAGGCAACAGCAATTGCCCCCCCCCTCCCCCGCTTTCCTATTCTCCTGACCTGGCTTGATGGCTTCGTTGAGGAGTGACCCGGCAAGCTTAGAGTATGAGTCCAGCTCTGCTCTGCTCATCTGTTACACGACGAGTAGGTAGTAATGACATCTTCATCGCTTGTCGTCGATCATTGCACAGATAAGGTAATATACATCACATTAACGCCCTTTTTTTTTTGGAAAAACACACATACAATGCTTTCTCTCTCTCTCTCTCTCTCTCTCTCTCTCTCTCTCTCCTAATCTCGCTTAACACACATACTTAACACATATATCCGCATGACGAAGATACATCTCTTCAGAAAAAGTAATGATCGACATAAGGGTGCGGGGGTGGGGCAGGCCGTATCGCTTGCAGCGTCTCGCGTGCGAAGCAGGGCATTTGCGGATGAATACGCAAACCGCGGATGTAGAACCTCTTTCCTCCGAGATCGAAGCAGCTTCGGCAATGCGCTGCCTTCCTTCGACTCTACAACGGTGTGCACACAACGGAGGGAGGGGGGAGAGGACAGTCAAAAATGAAATACGGAGGGGGAAACGCCATAACAGTGAGATAGGAGGCAGCATTGCATTCCTCCCTCCTCCGTTGTCCTGCCCCCACCCACCTTGCTCTGCAAGCCATTCCAAGAGTTGATTGCCAAGCTCCTCCGGCGTATCGCCCCCTAGCAGCAAGAATCCGTACTCTACCTCCCCTTCTGCCTTTCCGCTGAGGCTAATGGAGAAGAGAAAACGAATATTTCAGTAATCTTATAAGGACTAAAGGAGGATTCGGAGAGAGAGAGACGTTGAAGCACAAACACACACACACGCGCGCGCGCGCGGCTATACTGACGTAAGCTACCGCATGCATACATACCCTTTTGTGCCCCAAGTGCGAGGAATGAGATCCGACGATAACGGCGTCTAGAAGAAACAGCAGAAAGCAAGGAGCTGTCATTTTATGCACAAACTTTCGAGGGAGGAGGAGAGTACAAAGCTACTTCACGCTCTCTCTCTCTCTCTCTCTCTCTCTCTCTCTCTCTCTCCATTATTTTATCGCTATTGATTGATTATTTTGTCTGATTCATCACTCCTTCCCCCAGTACAAGTATATCGGTGATTGTGGCGGGTTGGGAAAGAGACAGCAGCAGCAGCAGCAGTAGGAATATGAAGAATCAACGCACTATATCTGCGCAAATGGCGCCTATTTTCCTTCCAAGAAGGGCCTCGGACGTCGCCTGTTCCGTGAAAAAGAGGAGGGGAGAGGGGGAGAGAAGGAGAGGGAGGGGAGAGACGGAATATAGTGTGAAGGGAAGGGAAAGAAGTAGGCTGTCATCTAAGCTATGATTATAAGAGAAGATACAATATACTAGTACATATAATATATATATATATATATATATATATATTATATTTGTTCTTCGGAGCAAGTCTCTTTGTTGCTGACTACTGCGAATAATAACGGTGCTGCTGTCACCTTGTCACTCGGAAGATAGCTCCAGTGAGGCTTCTCACCGCTGCCAGGAGAATTGAAGTCGTGCACATTTGTCCTGATGATGATGATGATGACGATGACGATGATGTTGATGATGGTTCTCATTAGTGTTAATCGTATTGACGGGGCACACCGTAACACACACACACACACACACACACACACACACACAGAGAGAGAGAGAGAGAGAGAGAGAGAGAGAAAGATGTAAAACAGACGACGCATCTACTACCATTCCGTATCCCACGCACTCATACTAGCGCTTGCAAGCTGCCCTGAGAAAGTAGAAGCAGGACAAATTTGAGAGGAGGAAGAAAGAAATCACTCTTACTAGAGTGTGTGTGTATTCGTGTATTCATGTGTCTGCTTGTGTTTTACGTTAAAGTGGATAGACATGCAGGTATGCATCTTTATGATGTTTCCTCGCCTCTCTCGCTCTCTCCCCCCCCCCCTCTCTCTCTCTCTCTTCTAGTCTTCGGGTGTGTTGTTGCTTGCACCCTTTAATTCGGCATACGATCCGTGGAACGGTCCAAAGCGAATATCCGAGCTGTGAGTCGAGAAAGATGGGGAGGAGGAGCAAAGAGAAGACAAGGAGGCGGAGGAAAGAGAGGAGGAGAATGTAATCATGCACCCTAATCCACACAGCATACCACCCCCCCCCCCCCCTTTTCACAATCGCTATTTTATGCAGACCTCGTCTCGATGATCGGCTGACCGCGTCCCACATGCAGCAACACGTCCATATTCGTGCAATCGCGCGCCCTGCATTGGCAGAGGAAGAAGGGAGGCAGCACCGTGCAGTGCCGCATGTGAATGATGCTTCGGTACGGATAGGGTGTTGCATCGTAAGCAGAGCACGCACCATTATTAATATCATCGCCTTTCCCATTCTCCCATCATGGCTCAGCACAGTGCCCGTTTAAAGACACACCCTCCCCCCCCCCCACCCCCTACTATCCACCATACTTAACCAGTTGTTCAAAGAGCAACACTGGTGTCAAGAATGCTGCTGCTGCTGCTGCTACTCTTACCGGAACTGAGCGCAGGAGACAACAAGCTGACAGTCCTTGCACGTGCGAATGAATACACTGAAGGGGATAAATAGATCAATGCGACGATGGTGGGCGTGCTCGTACGTGGTTTAAAATTTGATGGAATCATGTCTGATTCAGGAGCGTTCGGCCCTACTAGAACTACTTTACCACAACTACTGCTACTGCTACTACTACTACTACTATTACCTCGATTCGCATGGACCAATGAAGATCTTGCAGTTAACGCAGTCATCTATCTGCACCTGTAGTAGTAGTTATCGTAAGCCCTACAGCATCATAATAAGGATTCGAATCCATAGATATATGTGTATGTGTATGTGTATGTGTGTGTGTGTGTGTGTGTGTGTGTGTGAGTGTTCGTTTCGATCCCCCCCCCCCCCAGAGTTTTGATCTGAATAATCATTCTAGGACCTGTGCGCTGTTGTCGAAAAGTGCCACCGTGCAGTTCTATAAAAAAGCGTACACGCAACGCACGAAGCTATTAACACACATATGAGCGCGCGCGCGTGTGTGTGTGTGTATGTGTTTGTATTTGCATGTGTGTGTACGTAGACGAGGGGAAGATGCATCTTTCACCTTTAGGTCTTGGATGGTAAATGACTGGCCCTTAATCTCACTGCCCACCAAATAACAATACGAATTTCACAGCAAGTTGCAGACAAACACACATGACGCATTCACATACAATATGCATACAGCACGGTGAAGAAAGCTACCCTGGCTTCCTGACGATGGTTTCCCCCTCCTTCTGCTTCACTTTGAAGTCCTCAGGATTTAGCTACGGGAGGAGGAGGAAGAGAAGAGACGCAATATATGAGAGGGGATCTAATGAGTGGCAGGAAGCACACGACTTGTGTGCAAAATTAATTCATACCTTCTCTTCATCGTCATCACCGCCGCCCAGTATATACATACTGAGATCCTCCTCATCCTCCTCGTCTTTGGCCCCTTTTTCTTGTTTCTGCTGCTGATCATCCTTCTTCTGTGCATTATCGTCATCATCATCACCACCATATCCCAGGATGTACTGGCTCAAGTCCTCCTCCTCCTCCTCCTCCTTCTTCAGCTGCCCTGCTTGGTCTCCTTCCCCCTCATTGCTTGCGATACCACCACCATCATTCGTCCCTTCGACGTTGTTGGCTGCTCCATCATTGTTGAAGTTGAGGGTCTTTGCATCATCTTCTTTCCCCTGCTTTCCTTCCTCGTAATTGTCAATGTTGGTGGGGACAACAGCTCTTTCTCCTTCTCTTCCTGCAGCTTCCTCTTCTTGCTCCTGATCAGGAGGGGTAGTGCGTTTCGGGGTCGTCGTCGCTGCTCCTGCTGCTGATGATGAGGCTGAAACCGCTGTTGTTGTTGCTGCTGCTGCTTTTGGTGCTTCTGCTAACTGCTTGCTATCTCCTTTCATTCCTAGCCGCGGGCAGGACCACCGTAACATTCCAGAGGCACAATACACAATCGAGAACGACCTCAACGTCAGGACGGAAACAAAAAGACTTCGCAGTATTGTTAGCTGTGGCTCTATGCACACGCGATCATGAATGTGATGGTATTAAGATATTTGCGCGTATGGGAGGCATGATATGCAAGAAGAACTACCAACTAGATTTTACCGTCGTCCTCCTTCTTAATGCCTTGGCTGTCGGCGAGATTATACTCAGCGTTCATTCGGCGAAGCTCATGCAGCACACCTTACGGAACATATGGTGCAAAACGCAATAATTACCGTTTGGAGTAGCAGCAGTCTCATCTATTTTTCACCGCGTAGTTAATTAATAATGCAGCAATGTGGAGGGGCATGCGTGTTTGTCGTGTGTTTTCTGAGGTGTTCGTCTCTTTGTTACCCTCCAGACGTCTGAAGTCCTCCTCCCACGTATCACCATCACTGCTATTATCGGTAAGAATACCACTTCCCAGAGTTTGAGATGGGGAAGCTGAAGAAGGCGGCAGGACTGACGAAGACCCTCGTCCCACCTTCTGTTCCATCTTCTCTTCCGCTCCTTCTTTGAGCTTGCGAACGGAGTCCATTAGGCGGGCGTTCTCATTTTCGAGTCGCTTCATCTTACTTTCAATCTGAAGGGCGCGCACAGCGCTCCAGACGCGACTGCCAGCACCTGGATTATGTCATTTTACCATTCATGCTATGATGAGAACAGCGAAGACGGTCTTACAATGAAGTCGGCAACGATAACTTTAAAAGAATCCCATAATACATATCCAAAAAATGTGTACTTAACTCTCCAAATAGCTGTGGAAATGTGATTAGGAAGAAGGAATGATGAAAGCGATAGAGAAGGAGAGAGAGAGCGCGAGCGAGAGCGAGGGCGCGTGATGTTTGTTCTGCGCGCCATCTTTGCCACAAAGCACCTGCAGTAGCCGCCTTCATTTCGGTGAGATGGGCCTCTTGAATCTGCGTTTTCAAAATGGCCATTAGTAGAGAGAAGGAGACGCAGCCTTGAAAAAAAAGACGGCGTAATAAATACCTGCATCAGATCATCATATTCGGGATTTCCCTGAAGAAGTTCAGCGAAGGCCTGCGCATCCTCTGGATGAAGCGTCCGGCTCACCCAGCTCTCGTAGTCAAAATCAGTGGCGGCCATCACCGTTCTGCCTGGCGGGTCAAGTGCTCTAACGGCAGGGGGGCCAGAGGTAGATAGAACCGATTTTTTAAGCCCAGATATTTCCTAGCTAGCTCGGCTTGCAACACAGAATGCCTTAGTTTACCAAAATTATTATCATTTACCGCATGTCGCAATAGAAAATCGAATCCGTTTTCTATCACAAATCAGTTCGTGTTCCCGACAAGAAGTCCTAGGAAGTCCTCGAAATTCACCATCTTAGGGCAGATCCTGCAAGATAATTCTCCACACCGAAAACATCCTACATGCATGCATGAAAGGAGGAAACCTCAGGAATCGTTGCAAAAAGAAAAGGCAAAAAAAGGTATACATTCTCGATTTGTGCGTGTCATCCTTGCGCAGGGGCCATGCTAATCTTCTCTGTATCGTTCCAATTTTTGCGGATGACCCTCTCCGAAGAGAGGGATCCGGAATTGATGTGATCCATTATCTCTTCTTTACCCCCCATGCGCACCTGGGCCTCATCCTTCCAGGCCGATGGGAACAGACTGTTTCCTAACAAATCCACCTGATTTCGCCTGTGCGACAACACTGGTTATGGCGAGCCTGTCCTGCGATCTCGGGGATGGTCGCGAGACCGAAATCGTGGGATGTTTTGCGGAAATTCGGGATCAGTTTTGTCGGCGGCATCGCCACATGCGCCTTCTTCGGTCCGAGGAAGATGGTCTTCGGAATGCGTGCAACCTTATCTTCCTCGGAATGCGTGCAACCTTGGCTGTCTAAACAGCCTGGAACAGCAGGAAGGATCAGCAGTGATGGGGGCTCATTCCCGAGCCAGAGACGCTGACGATCATACCTTCTCGGCCTTTTGGCTAAGATCAAGTGTAGTATCTGTTCTTATCAGCTTAATCTCTGATACGCGGCTTACGGGCCGCATTCCTAAGATTAACCTTATTTTTGAACCCTGAGGAAGCACCATAGCTTGCTATGACTTCCTCATAAGTAGCCTCGGTCTTACACAACGCAACCAAGTGCTGCTGGTGCCTACGGTACCCCCAAAGCAAACAAAAAATCACTGCTGATAGTGAACGTGGTGCTTCGCATTAGCGAATTCCTGTTAGCAATTAAAGCTATACTGTCTGCACCAAAATGTTAATGAAATGGATAGTACCTAGCATACCTGACTGCCCAAAATTAAAATGTATAGGAAAGCGTCACATGAAGTTGTCACGTACATGCGTACAATTGTTGCTAGCATCATATGTAGTCAGGCGCTGTAGCCGCCACATTGCACAACTACGTTAGGATGGATTATTTTTCATTACATCCGTCTCATAGTCAGGGGAATCAAAACATCTATGATGAGGTGTACACCACTAGCTAGCCACCGAGCCATGCCATGCTCCATCTTGGATACGCATCACGCTTGCGAGCCGCACACAACATATGTGCGATGCGTAGCCATGCACTTGATCGGTCCATGCATGGTGTAGCCGCACCCCACAGGCTTTGCAGGAATACACTCTATGATAGACAACATAATGTCATATTTTTAATATACATATATATATATATATATATATATATATATTGTATTTATATTATTACTGTGTCTATTATACGCTGCACGTAGCGATATGATGACACAAGCTCACAAACTAGCTAGTAGTAGATGTTATGTCATTATAGACAAAGTTATATATATATATATATATATATATATATATATTTAATATATAACGTGTCTATTATGAATATAATAAATATAACGTGTCTATTATTGTTACGATGACCGACCATGTTTCGTGCATGCGTCACGGACCAGCTGTGCGCTTCGCATTGCGCTGCAATATATGTCATCGCCGGTTTAATGCTTGAATGTTTTCAATTCTCGTCAAGAGTGAATTTTAATTGTAGCCAAGAGGACGCTCATCGCTACCTCCACCGCCACAATAGCAGATATAAATATATAAATAGATATTTTTAAAAATATCTAAATTTTAATATATGAAGCGTGTAAAGTTCATTCATCGTATTTACATAATTTGCAGGTTCAATATGTACATCTGCTTGCTTTGGTGCACCTTATTTATATCTTTTTTTATAACGCCCACCCACTTGCTGCTAGGTAGAGAATGAACATCTTTAGGCGAATCGTCTGCTATCATGGATATCCATAGAATGACTGACGAACAGGGCGCTCGCTAGCATCGGAATACTTTTGACATCCACCACTTCCGCAAATGCTAAATTTCGTCTCATCACCAGGCTGGTACAATACGTCCGTCTCGTTGGCAAGTACCTTTGGTTTTATCACGAACGATCAGCAAAATTTTTCAGATTCTTTAACTGAATTACAGACCCCTCCAATAACCGTGATATTTCTGAATGGAGTGCGAGCTGCAACCTAAGTTTAAAAATGATGCTATGATCCCAAGTTGCAATGAATGCAGAACTCGTCGAGGAATGCTACCGTGGAAGCTCTGATGTTGATTTGGTTTTGGCCTTGGCCAGCAATATATGGTATACTCTGTTGTTAGACGAATCGGGAAAATATTCAAATGCCTCAGAAGTAGGTGTTTTAAAGTCAGCATAGAAAGGTAGCTGTGCTAAAGGTCAACCGTTCCAAATATCACGCGTCCAAAGCCAGACCTAACGAGGTGTGCATGTGAGCAAGCTGTTTTTGTTTGCCAGATTACGTTTGAATGAGAAGGCATTTTGTCACCCACCATGCTATAGCTGCCATGCACATAGGACAGGGTTCCGCACTTGTGTAGAGCTCCAGTGAAGAGGCTATCGCGTAGACCTGAGAGGGGGGGAGTATGAGGAGGAGTACATTCATGACACTGATACTAGTCCCGGGTATCAAGACTGAGGCTATCTTACCGGTTTACTGCTCAAGTCCGAGAGGTTCTTGATCGCCGACATCTACAATTGCGCGGCAAAAAAAAGTTAGTAAAAATGGCCATCCTCGCATCCAGAACACAAAAAGGGTTTCGCACAGCATCACCTCGCCATGCCAAATAGGGTTGTGGGATGCGTTATTGCTCCCCTCTGCAATGATTTGGCCCAGTTCTGGGTCGACAATCAAAGCACCATAAGGGGAACCTCCCGCTGCGACAGCTTCTTTCGCCAACTCGATCGTTCGCCGAATGTACTTCATTTGCATCGTTGTGTTACTCCATCTGATCATGTGTTGTGGCAATTACTTGGAAAATGAGGAACGTGGAGAAGGTATTGGGCAAGGATTTCCGGATTAAATTCATGCAATTTGAAACCATGTTTGATCTCACCAACAACAGTAATCGTATAGACGAAATGATTACTACACTCACATGGCTGACGGGTCTTGAGCGGTGTCAATGGCCATCATTAGGCCTGAATATCTCGCTGAGCTAAAAGTCCAGACGCAAACAGCAAAGCCTGTTAGGAATACGAGTATGGATACTTTGCGGGCATTGAAGCTCCCCCCACCCCCCTGCCCCCGAAGCAAGGGAGACAACATGGCGTTGTCCTGCGTTTCCACGTATGTGTATTTAGGTCTTAATCGTGCGCACGAAAAGATAAAGTTTCACTCTGTTAATTCGGCCTTTGAAGGAAAAGAGCAGTGAGTAAGACAGTAAAAAGGGTTGCATATGGGTATAAACAGCCTGTATTGATGCTAAATTTGAGATTTTGACGCATTGACTTATACTTCTCTCGCAAATATCTGTTGATGAAGGGGAAATTCTATAGATAAGACAATTCGTAGTGATTGTCGCAGGGATATGATCCCATGTATTTTGTTCCAAAAGCTAACCCCAACCCTAACCCACTCTCTCTCTCTTCTCTCCCTTGTTTCAACAGCTCAAAACCCAACACCTGAAGGAAGCAAGTGCACCTTCTCCAAAATGTCCGAAGCCAACCAGTTCGAAGCGCTCCTTAAGTACACCAAGATCGTCGCTGACACCGGCGACATCGAGGCTATCAAGACCTACAAGCCTGTCGACGCTACCACCAACCCTTCGCTCATCCTGAGGTCGTGTGTGCGTGCTCGTTGTTGGTGTGATTGAGTGCGTGGTTATTCGCGCGCGCGAGTGTGTTTCTATACCTGCGTACGTATGTGCACACGTGCGTGGAAATTCTATGTGTTTATGATTCTGCCTTTTTTAAAAAAATTATTGAATTAAGAAAGTCAAGAAAACTTTGCATACCACAATGTGTAATGAAACGTTGTTACTCTCGGAGAATTACTTTTGCTACCTACTTCCTCTCCAACGAAGTCCTGATATAGTTTCATGTCCTTCCTATTTCATTTGTAGCGCCAGCAAGTTGCAGGAGTACAAGCATCTTGTCACCGAAGCTGTGCAATACGCAAAGACTGAAGCCAAGGGGGCTGACAAGGAAGCACAAGTAGCTTTGGCGATGGATCGACTCGCTGTGAACTTCGGAGTCGAAATCTCGAAGATTGTCCCTGGTGTAGTCAGGTCCAACATTAGCTAAATAGGTGTTTTCACAACTGACATCCCAACTTTCATTCCTTAGTACTGAGGTCGATGCTCGTCTCTCCTTCGACACCGAGGCAACTATTGCGAAGGCTCGTTCCCTCGTCAAGATGTACAAAGACCGCGGAGTAGACCCGGCGAAGAAGGTGTTGATCAAGATCGCAAGTACTTGGGAGGGCATTAAGGCTGCAGAGGTATACCTCCTTACCTAGACGTGATTTGCCCGAGTCTTTCTTTGATTAAATGGCGTTACAGGTTCTCGAGAAGGAGGGCATCCACGTCAACATGACTCTGCTGTTCAGCATGGCTCAGGCGATCTCCTGTGCTGAAGTCGGCGCAACCTTGATCTCGCCCTTTGTAGGCCGTATTATGGACTGGTGAGAGAGAGACCTACCTCGCCCGCCCTTCTGTCACTCTTTTTTCTCTCCCTCCTCATTTTGGCGAAACTGTAACTTAGGTACAAGGCGAAGACTGGCAAGGAATACAAGGACGGAAAGGATGATCCTGGTGTGGAGTCCGTTACTAAGATCTACAACTACTACAAGAAATTCGGTAGTAAACTGTTATCTTTTTTTTTTGCTTCTTCTCTCCTGTGCCCCGGCTGGGGAGAAGTCCATGAGGAAGTTCTGTGATTGACATCTGGATGTATCGTTAGGCTACAAAACTATTGTGATGGGTGCCTCTTTCCGTAACAAGGGCCAGGTGATTATCACGTAAAGAAGTGTAAAAATTGACGACGGCTCATAATCTCTTTCCGATGTATAGATCATTGAGCTTGCAGGATGCGATAAACTGACAATTGGACCGAAGTTCTTAAAGCAGGTTTGTCCGATGCTAGAACGCACTCTCTCTTTCCTCCTCCTTGGTTTTCATCTAGCAGTTCTTTATTTAAAATTCTTCGAAATTTACAGATGAAAGAAAGCAAGGAGTCCGTCACCGAGAAGCTCAACGCAGCAAATGCTAAGGAGGCGGAATTTGAGAAGATTTCTCTTGACGAGAAGAAATTCAGGTTTGTAGCCCCATTGCATTTGTTGCTTCTGTTTCGATGAGCTGATCTTGCGTGTGTGTAGATACATGATGAACGAGGATGCTATGGCAACTGAAAAGCTTGCTGAAGGAATCCGCAAGTTCGGCGTGGCAGCAGCCACCCTTGAAGACATCATCCGCAAGGAGCTCTAAAGTATCACCACTATCAGCTATAGCAACAAAACATTGCAACGACGTGCATCTAGGCATGCTCAATTTATAACATTCTAGTTGCGTGTACTAATAGTATGTGAAGATATCAAGCTGTACGACGATCACATATTATTTAGTCTTACTAAGCTTCTCTGGCGTGCCCTAGCTAGCTAGCAGTATATGACGCACGGATGTCTAGATATACAGGCGCAATAACGCTCGAGCGTAATAGAATAATGACATTACTGCAATGTTGGCGTCCTTGCTAGCTAGCTAGCTAGTGATCGGCATATGAGATATAAGAGTAGCTCTAGAGCTAGCTAGTAGCTGCATGCCGTAGATGAAACCGCCAATTCGTTACGTCGTCGTACATGCTAGCAAGTACGTACTTCTGTACATTCGGTGCGTGCTCTGGTGGTAGCGTGGTGCGTATGTACGCACAGCACTAGAGCATGTCTAGATGTGTCAATTTGCTCATCCGGCTAGCCGGCCCTAAGCCAGCTAAGCTAGCTAGCTGGCAAAGCTCATTATACATCTAGATAGACGAGATTGGCTGTCGCATCGCTAGATATCGCTAGATCACATCGTCGAAACTATGTTATGATTAGCTAGCTATTATGAACGAAGCCACGATAAGTCAATCTGCAATGCATTACCTAGCTAGCTAGCTAGCTAGATTACATCATCATTCTACGTCTGAACGTATGTATGCAATGTAGCTACAGGATTACTGTCTATATTAGGCTATATGTCTAGATGTGGTAATTGATAATAAACTTTCTCCTTCAACAGCGCAGGTAGGCTAGCTAGCTAGTTTTGGCTGGTATCCCAACGTGTGAACGACGAAAATGGGCCACCCGCACCATTCTCATTGTGACCACTGCGGTTATGGACTACTACTGCAGAAAAGATAGATCAAGAAAGCTGAAACCCATATGGGCACTCTCTTAAAGCATAATAAATTCTTTCCCTCATGAGTTCCTGCAATAGCGAAGACAGAAACAGTTATACAAATTTGGTCCATTATTTAACATGTACTAATTGATTGTGAAGCACCAGTTCAACAATTTGAAACAATATAAAGGTTGAAGAAAACAATGAAGGTAAATACAAAACTAGTGATTTTTGTCCCGCGGCACCACAACGGTAGTATCGTAGAAATTATAAGTGGAAATTATCAGTGGTACAATTGTCTCGCTGCCTTACAAATTTCAGAATCTACCCATACCATCACGATAATACTAACATTTTCGCTACTGGACCTTCGTGGGATAATCTGGAAGTTTCAATGAATTTGTGCAGGTACTTGCCAGAGGCAACACGCTAGGATTCGACTTGGACCTGCAAAAAGGCACCATAACATCCTTGTCATTATTCATGGTACGTGGCAAGATCATCGTTATCATCATCATCATCATCATCATCGTCATCATCGCCGTCGCCATTGATCAGACACCAAAATCATACCTTCCCCAAATCAAATTAGTCATCTACCTACTTCTTCTACTTCTACTACGAACCATGCGACCCTGACGACGGTGATCTTTGGGCGCAAGGCTGCTAGTTGCCCAGCTGGCAGGCGTGGACATCCGGTCAAGTACTGGATGAATCCTCTGTGGTGACGAAGAAGATATCGAGGAGATGGGGAAAGAGAGCACAAACAAGGTATATATGTCGTTAGGTTAGGGGAGATTGGCAGGAGTAGAAGACCAAAAATGCATATCGGCGAACAAGAGGACATGAAATAAGCACTGCAGGGGAGGAAGAAATGAAGGTCCAAGATTCGACACTGTGACCTCCTCGTTGCTGGATTCATCTCTCCAAGAATCTCGATTAGGTTTTGAATGGATGGACTCCCTAGTGTGTACCCCTAGGAACCATGGAGTAGGAGGAGTAGAGGTAGGAGGAGGAGGAAACGAATGTAAGCTAGCAGTGATGATGAGTGGATCCTCACGCCTCACGTCACATTAATTGTTAGATCGCTCGCTCGCAACATAAGAAGGGCTGTCACTTAGGCGAGATGGCAAGTTACATACGTATATACTTCACCTGGGCGCACACGATATTATTCCTAAGACTCTCGGTAGAAAAGTCCCAGCTTCGGATTCCTTTTCCGTCCTCACCTGAAATAGTAATGCGATGACACTTTTTGGTGGAAAACCGGGGGTCACTTTCACGGTCTACACTGCGGTTGCGGCGAACACAAAAGCGCTGAAACATATTTACTTGGCACAAACGAATGCAAACGGGGAAATCTCTGATTGCTGTCGCTCAGCAATTGAAGGGGATTAGCATCCATCATGACGACTGTATAGCGTAATAAGAACACTGCCGTACCAGAAATAAGCTGGGAGCGCTCTCTCAGGTCCAGAACCGAAAAAGCTTCCGTCGAGCACACCTATGTTGTCCGGGAAGAGAAGAAGAAGAAGAAGGAGAAAGAGAGAGAGAGAGAGAGAGAAGCTCCATCACACGTCACAACAACTAGCAGCAGATAGGCAGGCAGGCAGGCAGGTAGGCAGGCGAGGTTGTAATCAATGAATGGTGTCGACTATTATTTGATTATATTTTTAGACACTTTCATTATAGTTAGTAGAAGTAGAGGCACTTGCGCCGTCGTGATACTACTATTGTTGGTGCACTATGGGCGACTACTGACCTCCTGAAACCCTGCTTTCATCGCATCTATCTGGACCCGTACGGAGCTTGACAAGATATATCTGTACACTGTTGATAATAATAATAATAATAATAATAATAATAATAGTAATATCATCGTTTGAGGAAAGGCAACGATGGATGCACAGACCCAGAAGAGTATCACATCATACAGACAACAATGATGATGATGACGATGATGGCGACGAGGATAACAATGCTTAAGTTGCAGTAAGGACAAAGAAAATCAACATCAAACAAATGATTTACAAAAAGGTGATGTATGTGGAGGCGGTCTATTTTCTTTACATCTTTGAATCATTTCTGCTAGATAATGCATTCTCTCCTCCTTCTCGCCCTCTCCTCTCCTGTTATTACCTTTCTGTAGATAAGATTCCAGGTTTTGGACTGTCACTGCAACATCAATACCCCCGGGAACTAACTCAACGGGGCCCTGATAATAATATAAAAATTATATTGATAATGAATGTGTTTGCGAGAGGACGATTTTTATGGAGGTCTCGAAGGAGATGGCTGACTGGACAACGATGACGACAAAACCCTTCTCTTTTGTCTTGCAGAAAACAATTTTTGATGATGCAGCACAAAATACAAGAGTCTCCTGGCCGTGTGGCCACGTTGGCTGCTTCCTCTATTATGCTCTCCACTATTCTTCCTTTCCTTCCTCTTCTACTACAACAACAACAATTACTACTACTACTACTACTACTACCACCACCTGTTTGGATCCCATCGAGGGGGCCACGAAAGTGAGGCAAAGATCTTCCACCGTACATCCTATTTATTCGTTATTTGTTCCCAACAAATGTTGACGGTGTTCAGTACATTGATGACTATGCGTTTCTCCTCGCGATAAAGACGGCAATTACAAAAAAGGATGGGAAAAAATCGATGGCTTCACGTACACAGTATCTCTCCATTGATATTATCAGTGTGTCAATGATTCCCGTCTAATAATATCTTACCATCTATCGTAAATAACTTCTCCAAATTCGCTGCGGACGTTGCTGCTGCTGCTGATGGCCCTCTCCTTTGTCGTCGTCGCCCTCCTCCTTTTCCTTCTCCGACCCTGAGCCCCATTGTGGAGGTGATGGCCTTGTAATGCTTTACTGCACGTGCCAGGCGGAACAACCTAGTGGTGACGCAGTAGAGGAGAAAAGAGGAATAGGGGGAGGGAGATAATCAGCGTACATTCGTTACTGCATCAATCACCCAAACTCATTGAATCTCACACTTATAAAGATTATGATCATGCTTTGCCTCCCTCTTCTCCTCGGCTTAGTCCCTCCCCTATTCTCCTGGGTATTCTCCCTCTCTACGGCCGTGTTCGTGGTGCTTACTTGGATAGGCTTTTGTGTAGAACGGGGTCGATATAGTGCAGATGGTCTTCTTGAGTTCTTCCAGCACCTCTGTTTTCGCCAACCACCACCACCACCACCACCACCAGTCAGGCAGTCAGTCAGTCAGTCAGTCATCAGCACGCATAGAACAATATACTATGTCAATAGTTACACAGTAGCATGTCCATAGCCTCAAGCAGTACGAGGTATCATCCACAAAACAACGCACATGGGGGAGGAAGAGGAGGAGGAGGAGGAGGAGAAAATGAGCAAGTTCGGAGACAGGCAGGCAGCAGCAAAATCACGAAGCGAAGATGAAGGCAGGGATTCTCTTCTCCCATCATCACCAGCTTTCTTGCAACGATAAAACAGAAGCATCATGCAGCAGAACTCCTTCCTCCTTCATACGCCATATTTCATCATAGTAGCCATCATATTGCTCATGCTTCAAGAAGGAGAGGAGGATGCATATCCTGCCATATTAGTATTAATATAATTAATATCATTATCGTTATTGTTACAAGTGCTCCAGGAGGGCTGGGGAGATGTCGATGTCCAGGGTTCGCCCTTCAATGATGGCCTGGACAAAACCAACGCCACGCACAAAAACATAAGCACACGCAGGCGCGTACAAAAGGACGCGTCTCTTTCATTATTCTACGTGTTGGTGTAGCAGCAGATACGATAGCAGCTCAAGAGCATGGTCGTCGCTACTATATCGTGTGTCATTGAAAGAGTTTTACCTGGCCAAGGAGCCTGCCTGCGTTCTTGAAGAGAGAGAGAGGTGATCGGAATGAGGGACCACTAGTGCTACAGTCGCCACCGCTACAGCTACCGATAGATGCCACACCTCCTGCCCCGTGAGAGATCTGCCGCCTAAGGAAGATGAAGAGGAGGAGGAGGAGGAGTTAGAGCATAAATATAATTAGTGTTTGCGAGTATTAAGGTTAAGACTTTTAAAACTGCTACTGTGGTGATGGATGGATAGATGGATAGATAATTGGTTGGTTGGTTGGTTGGTTGGTGATGGGAGAGCTTAAGTGGGTGACCTTTGTCTGTATCATTATTACTATTGATATCATTATCATCATTGATTTGGCCCAAGAAGCTTGCTTCCCACCTACCCACTCACCTTATCCACCTCCCTACCCTACCCTACCCTATCCTACCGTAACCCTACCTAGCTACCCTACCCACCGGTTGTTTAGCGAGAACAAAAGAGGGCCAATATCACACGGATCTTGCGGCCGTGGAAATAGCCCGTGTGGATGATACATGTATTGGGAGGAGGAAGAGGAAGAGGACTCCTCGGCGTTATTGTTGTTGCTGCTGCTGCTGCTGCTGTCGTAGTCGTGACTTCTGGCATCGCTGCGATCGTTTTTCTGTTTCGTTGGACCTTCAAACAGCGTTGTTTGTCCGGTGGAAAAGTCACGCATTCGTTTGCTTTTGCTCAATTTCATCTTCTTCTTCCTCTTCTTTTTCTTCTTCTTCTTCTTCCCCTTCTTCCTCTTTTTCTCCTCTTCGGCTGTATCCATACTCACCATTCTATGCACCACCCCCTCCTCGTTCTCTTCTGCATCATCGTCTTCTTCCTTTTCTTCTTCCTTTTCTTCTTCTTCTTCTGTGTGTTTACGGAAGATCCTTTTGGCACTCTCAGTGTAACAGCTTTGAAGCGATCGGACGAAGGATTCCCGGAGGATAATCGGACAGGTTTGTAGAGCAGATCCAATGCAACATCTTCGGAAGTGAGAGAACACTTCTCGATACAACTTCGGGGAGACGAAAGTCCTTTCCTGAGACAGCAGCTTTCCCCCTACGTTCGCATGAAGAACATCCTTATTTCCTGGAAAATTGATGCCGGAGCAAGAGCAGCACTTGAGAGCGACGTGCGGAAATACAGATACCCCCTTCGGGTACGAGTCATTCAGATATTTGCACTCCTTCTTTGTCAGTCCCCATTCTTCTATCTCCATACGCTCTTTTTGTCGATGATAACAAAGCGGACAGCAGCTTACTGCCCCCTCTAATTTCCGATGGTTTTCTCCGTTGCTGAGAACTCCTCCTCCTCCTCCTCCTCCTCCTCCTCCTCCTCCCTTCTTGCTGTGGGTTTGCAGCTGCTGCTGCATCATGGAATCATGTAGCAGTTTGCCTTGTTCCTTACTGTCGGACGCATTATCCTCCTCCTCTTCCATTAACAATACCCCGATGGACTCCACATCCTCACCCTTTTGATCTCCCTTTTCAGAGGGAGAGAAGGACAGGGAGGAGGAGGAGGAAGAGGAGGAGGAGGAGGAGGAGGAGGAGGAGGAACCGTTGCTTATGCTACTTCTCTTCGTCGTCGTCCTCCTCCTCCTCTTCTCCTCTCCCTTATTCCCCAGAGAAGACGAGGAGATACTTGTCTGGCAGTTCTTCACAGAACATTTCCACTGACCATTCTTAAGGAGCGTTGTGAGGAGGCATCCATGGCGCGGACATGAGGGCAGCGAAACATATGAGCAGTTCTTGCACCGAAAGACGGCAAAATGGAACCCAGCATCACGCTCCCCCTCCTCCCCCTCCTCACCAACACCACCACCACAATGACTTTTACTATGCTGTTTATCTCTCGGCGTGGTCTGTCGTGACGACGAATCACCGTCCCCCACCACCACGACCTCCTCCTCCTCCCGTTGTGCCTGATCGGAAAGGTCATACCATAGATTCAGATTCTTCCGTTGAAGTTCTCTAGAGGCCAGCGCGAAGAATTCCATCGTGGGTCCAAGGCCGACACCCTTCTCTCCGATAAACTCCGCGCGGATATTGCATCGGTCAGAAGCATGATGCTCGAGGAGCTGGCATGCCGCCTCTAATACATTGGCACGTGTAGTAAATACTTTTATCTGCTTCATAAAACGATACTCACTGGCCAATGTGTTTCGTACGGGCAACGACGAGGAGGAGGAGGAGGAGGAGGAAGAAGTAGCTGTCGAAAGCACCACTCCACCGCTGCCAGATGCTGCACGTGCTGCAGATCGCAAGGATGATGATGGCATTGTTGAAGAGGAACCCCCCTCGTCCCTCTTGTGCTCCCGGACGAGGTAGGAGTTGACATGCTGAAGATGCTTGGTGTGAGAGAACCCAGTGAGGCGGAAGTAAAGGTGCCGAGATGCGGGAGACAGGATGAAAGGAGTATTTCGAGCAAGCCAATGCGCCCAATGCGGGATGCCAAGATTTGGACTGCTGCCGACCCTTCTGAACGGAGACGAAGAGCACAGGATCAACGGGTCTGTGATCTGGCGAATGAATTTCTTGCTGATTCTCGAGGATTTGGCGCACCATTGTGCAGGTGTGGGACTTATTCCCTCCTCCTCCCTGAGCCGTTGATGATGATATTCGATGCTGGCAGGAGATGGGAGAACGTCCCCTACGTCGAAGGAAGCTGTGACCGATTTTCGTTTAGATGAATCCTGAGCATTCCCGACGCCAGCGTCGGCTGCCTTCTCCGCGTGGATCATGATCTGGCGGTATTCTAGTATTTTGTCACGAGATACTGCAACATCGTGGAGTACTCGCAGCAGGAGCAGCAGCTGATTCACAGTGTCGGAAGATGTCGGCAGCTTCTTTGAATATTCTCCTGCTGTTGGTGGTGGTGGTAGGGATGATGAATCTAGTTCTTCTCCTTCACCCTTGCCTTCTTCATTGGGAAGAATCACGCGATATTTAATGTCATGCACCATTTCCCAAACCTTGCTTGTGTCAACCACCTCGATCATCGCAGTAGTAGCGTCTTCACCTTGATCCTCCTGCATATTACTCTTATTGTTGGTGGTAGTAGTAGCAGTAGTAGTAGTAGTAGCGGTTTGCCCGCGGCATGGAGCCGGGGTATGCAAATGGATGGCTTCATACACGGACAGCTTTGGGTCAAGAATCTTGCCGTTCATAGTCATCTCAATCCGCCTCCCTTTTGCAAACTCCACAGCTCGTTGCATCTCGTCCCTGATGCTGGAGCAAGCTGCTGAAAGAGGCAATAGGGGGTCGTTCTTGCCGCTTCCGCCTCCGTCTCCAGGCGTTATACTTCCCAGAAGTTTATTTCGCGCCCTTGTCTTAGGAACTTCGTACTGCTTTCGCATACTTGGTGGTAAACTTATGGTACCACCTGCAGTTGTTGTCACGTCTAAATTTTCTCGTTTCCTTTTCAGCTTTCTTCTATTCGTCTTGCCTTTGGGAGCAGAGAATGATGATTCAAGGACACCAGCAACAGCAACAGGAGTACTAACATCATCGTATATAGTAGCAGCAGGGAAAGGACTCTTTCCTGATGCGAGTGACGGTCGGAACTGACGACCCGAGCGTGTGAATGCTGTTTTCATTTGGAGGTGGGTAGCACGTAGTTTTGGTGCTGCTGTTGTTCCTTCTACATAAATAGCCGAAGCACCTGCTTCCTCCTTCGATTCATTGTTGGCCGTGCTAGTCTCTAGTCGCTTTCGCTTTGTAGGAGCTTTTCTGACCAGAGCCCTCTTCTTCTTGCTATTGTTCTGCTTTTTAACCTGTCGACACTCTGCAGGAGCGATACTTCGAGAAGAAGAAGTGCCCCTGATCAAACTTCCTCGCACCTTTGTATAGCTGCTACTGCTACTACTACTTGAGCTACAGTTGATGCTTGTGCTGCTTGAGTGCTGGCGGCGACGATGATGGGTTTGGCGTATTTGTGGCGAATTGGGATCATCTCTACCACCAACCGCCGAGGGTACTTTTCTGTCTTTAGTAGCTGCGGCAGAGAAGTACTTGTTCATGGATTTCTCAGTTGGAAGCAGCAAATCCGGATGTTGGCGTCCGAGAAAATTGGTTATTATCTCGATGGTAGTCAATGGATCCACAGCAAATATCCCGGATACTACACCGTTACTACCGCTGCTGCTACTTCCATCATCAGCTATACGATGATGGCGATGAAGGCGGCTGCTGTTTTTGCTATCCATGGGCAGGCTCCGAGATGATGTTGCAGGAGAAGAAGACGAAGCCTTCAAGAGCGACCTCAGCCGAGAGCTTCGACCGCCTTTTTTCCTGTACTTTTTCGCAGAGGAAACGGTGCTTTTGTTCTCGGTGCCAACCTCCTCGGGCAGAGCAGTCTGCTTGTCATCATCTTCCAGGGAGATTTTCAAACGCACTGGTCGCATGAACGATGCAACTGTATCAAACGGATGGAAGACACTTTCTCTGTCCACGCGTAGTCGAAAGCGCTCCGTGGCGTCCAAGGCCCGAAGGAGACACGCAATCAACGCAGGTGTATGATGATGATGATGATGATGATGATGATGATGAGGATGCTCTTTGCTTGAACCTGACAAACTTTTGTTTTTCCGATCAGAGTCATCAATAATTATATGGATTGGTGATCCGAATTTCTTTCCTTGTGCCGTCCCCCCTCCGGCTGCAGAAAGTAGAATCGTATCCAATGCTGCAGCTCGCCGTAGCAACAACGCCGCGTCCAAACGGTAATTGAGCGCATCATTATTATCACAAACATGATTTTCGTCCTTGATACTCCTCATGCAGTCAAAGGTTGGCGGAATAGATGGAGAATCCGCTCCAAGGTAACGGCAAAGGGTAGGAACAATGCCACTTGAAAGCAGCTCAAAAGTTGTGATACGATTAGGCTGCAAGATCTCTGCTAATTTTCTCAGCACTTCCCTATCAGCATCATAGGCTCCAATTCTAAGCTCCGTTTGTAACGTCTGCTCCCCTCCCTTGTCTGTAGGTTTGTTGATCTTCGTCTTCCGCAGTTCCTTTCTCTTGTCTGTAATATTTGTCGAAACGATGAGTCGCTCGAGTTGGGTGACGAGGTTTTGAAGATGTTGATTCTCCTTTTCCTCCGACGCCATCAGTAGTAACCGTTTTTCCCATTTCCATAGGACATTGCCTGCCTTTCTAGCAACAGACTCAGGGATTTTGGATTCTACGAAGAAGTAAGAGGAGGGCTCAGAGATATTCTCATCTATTGATCGCTTGCCGGATGCCGTTGTTGTCGTTATCTTTCTCCTCTTCTTCTTTTTCCTCTTCTTCTTCTCAGGGCAAGAGGAAGTTTGGGAGGATGGGGTTGTGAGCAGCTTTGCCATATTTCTTATAAGGGAAAAAACCCCCTCGCGAGCGAATTTTCTTATAACTGAAGGGGTCGCTTCCTGAGACTCCAGCAGCTGATCTGCCATGGTCAACCCATGAACAACCTGGGATGTCTTTCCTGAGCGCAGCAGTTCAATTGTGAATTGAGGAAAGTCGTGCAGGTAGTCGGAGTTCCTGTCGTCATCAAGCTGCTCACCGCCATCACCGATCACTTGAACTTTGGAGGAAGAGCATGCCGCAGCTCCCAACCTTTTTTTCTTTAGGACGCCCAAGAGGCAAGAGATTCCACTTATGCA
This sequence comes from Bigelowiella natans CCMP2755, assembly GCA_000320545.1. Lineage (NCBI taxonomy): Eukaryota > Cercozoa > Chlorarachniophyceae > Bigelowiella > Bigelowiella natans. Next base: position 15,484 of record ADNK01001436.1, on the reverse strand, counting down.
TAGTTCCCTAATAACCTCGTACTCACAGACGCTACCAACAGTGACGAAGACGGGAAATAGCTCACGTACAATAACCATTGTTTTTGACTGCAGCTCTTCCTTTTCAGACGTCTCGATAACCACTACTGATGGATTCCTCATAGCAACTTTGGCCCTCCTACTATTAGGTCGGGAAGGCGTGCCTCTCTTTCTTCTTCGAGACTCAGACTTTGGATTGATGACAACCGTGGAAGTCGCTGCTGTAGACTTAGTAGTATTGCATTTAGTAGATTTGTCCAATGTGAAGCGGAAAGAGTACTTCTCAGGGCATAGTGCGACAGCGAGCGATAGGCAGTCGATGGTCATCGAGGTAGACAGAGAGGAGAAACCGGTTGCTGAGGAAGGAGTAGAGACTCCAACAGCATCGTTTTTTGACTTTCTTCGCTTCTTCAAGATGATATTATGCACCTGTGGAACGACAGTGGCAGCAGTATTTAAGTAAATACAAAGAAAACGGTGTCGGCTTACGTTGTTACCATTCTTGCAATAGGTGGAGGGTGCTTTCCTTCCTCGCTTTCCTCTTCTTTAACATCAATCATCGGGATAGGAATCCTCATGACTTGCTCGAAAAATTCTTTGGAGCTCCGGGACAGCATTGCGAGGGAGCGTAGTATTTGGCGCACGACATTTTCGTCTGACGGTTTTGGAGTCCAGTCGGGTTGTGTGCAAGAGTCAGAAAGGATCCTGAAAAGCTTCGGCAGCATCCGCAACTTACTACTCAGCATTAAATCGATGAATCCTGGAAGCAAATTGAGTCATTTTTCGAATCCTACATCTAGAAGCTAAGGCGGAGAAGTGATCATGACTTCAAGATTAAGTTTTACCGGGGTTTCCTGCTAGTGTCCTTGTTGCAGAGGCAAACATCCGTACAGCAAGGGCACGCACTTTAGAATCTGTATACGGCTCGAGGCGATCCCCGATCTAATTAAAAACGATTTTAGCCTTAAGTGAATGACGGAGGATAGCAGAAATGGCGTATGTTCACGTCCACTATGGAAAAATAAGTGAAAGAAATGGCTGCACGAGCGGATTAATCTTACCCTTGGAAGGCATTCGATCCCCATACTTGGGTGCAGGGAAGCCTTCTCCATGAGCTCAGCTGAAATTACAGAAATTAATAATTCTAAATTCATGCTTGATCCACTTCCATAGAAGTAAATCAGGTTATATTTTTTATTGTGACATGAGACCCCTTTCAATCACGAAAACATGTAGCTCTGCATCAGGCCATAGACTTGATAATCGAGGTTCTCAGTGCTTCCGAACAATATAATTTGGTTATCCTTCACTCAAAACTTCCAAACAACATACCCGCCGTTTCCATCGCAGATCTTTGAACCTGGGAAATAAAGCACAAACCACACATACGGAGTCAGACCTATCCAGATTAGATGTTGTAATTATTTCTTAACCCGGATGGGGAAGAATGGAAGGTTCGTCATGATTGCAGACAGTCCGCCCTGTGTGATGATAAGGTGGAAAAGGGGCACATCTTCATCTTAGACCTAATACTTCTTGCTACGCGACTTTAGTGCAACTACCTCCTCGATGACACCTGTTGGATTCGCCTGTGATATTTTCCCCAACGCCTAATTTAAGATCGTAAAGGAATGTTTAAACTTCTAAAATTCTATCCAGGGAGGTAGGTGGTTGAATTAATTACGATTAAGGCCTCTTCAGCCACATCAATATAGCAGATGGTCCTCACGTTTTCTGAGAAATTTGGAAGTTAGTGATATATCACGTTTTCAATAAAAGTGATAGAGTAAGGTTGCTTACCACACAAAGAGGTTACGACGCTTGCTGTGGCTACAATAGTCGCCGACGAAGGAAGCGCGGCCATAAGATTGTTCAAACATCTTATCGCAATCACTGACCGCATAAAATCAAACAATTGAAGATTCAGACGCACTATTCACTTCTCAGGTATACAGGAAATCAAACTGCTTTCGTGTGGCGTTTTTCCGTACATTTCACGTCTGGGCTTGTTTTTTGGTCAGCTAGCACTTCTGTGATGGAGCGCGTGATTTCTTGCGGGGAAAATGATTGGAGCAGGTCCTCCTGTGTAGATGATATGAAAAATTCGGAACGGCACGAAGTACGTAGAAGGTTAGAAAGTAACTTCGGAGATAAGAATACCGAAGCTAAGCTCAGGATTTCACACAGTTCCGAGACCGCGAGAAGCTGCGTAGATCTCTCTTCCGAACGGAGAGACAACATAATCCTATCCATGATGTTTAAAGAGCTCTTTCCTAGAAGGAATCAGCTCTTCGCTCCCTCCTCGCGAAATTTTCCGCACACCGCTATTGAAACCTCCTTCCAAAAAAGTAGCCAAAACTTTACCAGCGTACGCCTGAGAAGAAATGCTGTGTTCGAAATGAGAAGGAAAGGGGTGTTTGGATTGAGAGGAATTTTTGAAGAGGGGCAAAAGGGCTTCCTCCTACCCTCCCTGTTAGGGTAGTTGACACTTTTGGCAAGTCGGGGAATCAATCCCTTTGTGATGATGTTCTTCTCTTTTTTCTCCCGAAACTCGGCCAGATCGCACATGTTTCACCATGGATTTCTATCCTGCGACATAATGCCCAGAAGAAGTTGACCATTTTTAGAACTTACGACAAGAATTGAGCCTTGTCTCTACCTTGTAAATCTGAAGATCTGCAGAAAGAAAATCCGATTCCGAAATCGCAATGGAAACCTGTTTTGTAGTCGGCACCTGGTTTAAATTCTTCATGGGTTGTCGTCGGATTTCTGGAACCGACAAGCCTTTTCGCGACGCAACACAGTAATATGCCTTTTATAATTTATGGGAAGATTTCCTGATTTCCCGGATTTCCAATTCCTAGGATTATTTCCTGGGATTTGATGAATTTCTCTAATCCAACACTGTGTGCTCCAAGTCGCTGAGGGAACAAGCGCTCAAATTCACCGGACACGGTATTTCATTAGGATTTCCACCGTTGCATTTGTCGGAGGCTTTGATTCCAGACGAATTTAAGCTCGTATGACCAATCGTGATGCTGCGAAGGAGACTCGAAAAATATGCCGAGACACGACACAAAATCGAGAAAAAGAGCTGCATTTCGTAGGATTTCCTAGGATTTCAGGATTTCCTGATTTCCTAGGTTTCCGTAGAAATGCGTCGGCAGCATCTTGTGCTCGCCCAGCTGCGATCCGAAAGCATGGGGCAAACAAGAAGCAACATCTAGAACAAGTTGTCCAGGAATCAGTTGTGAAAATTCTAATCCTTGGTCCCGACGCAGCTATGAAATGGTACGGTAGGTCCAGCCTAGCAATTTGATTTTAACTTTCTAGATGTTGATGCTTGTCTCCTCATTTCCAAACGTGCTAACTTGTGACGTACTAGAGGTTCTTACTTTATAGAAGTCACTCCTATCATGTGCTTAATGTTAATCTTAGACTGTGCTTTGCAAGCTAGATTTTGTTGAAGTGGTGACGACAATAAAGGAAAACACAAACGCTATTAAATACAACAATATCAACATAACAATGTGGAATGTTAGTGGACAACAAGAGATTGCGCCATCACTACAAAACGCGGGAAGCTTCATGTTTGTGATATATTCGATTGATGAGTAATTCTTGCGAGAGTCTAAGGTTGGGTGGGATAAAATGCTCGAAAATATATAAGCTCCGAAATGCATATGTCCTTGTTTTTTTGCCAAAAAGCGAGGACCTTCCGCGAGATCTGAAGCCAAAAGAAGTTAGTAAAAACCTAGAATTGAAGTAGCCCAGAAAAAGATACTCCGTTCAAGACACCTGTACGCAGTGTATCGATGAACTATATGAAGGTTTTAACTGGATGGTCAGGAGGTGAATGGGAGTAGAATGAAACTGTACTAATTAGGCCATACATAGCATCATGATTTCATGTGTGGTCTTTATCCACATACAGCAGTGATAGTAAATTATTTCTTTGTCAATATAGATCCAAACTGAAATATACTAATTAAAATTTGCATTCATTTAGTCTTGGCTATAAGCAAATGTGCTAAACTTGCATGGCTGTTTTTGGATGCTATACATATATTTCAAGCGCATCCATCAAATGAAATGCCTACATCTAAAAAGATAGCATTAATGAGCGTACTATAGTGTGTATGCACATTTCATTAATGTGTGTTCAGTGTACATAGCTACTACAGTACAATAGACAAAGTATATATCATATATATTATATATATTATATATACGTGTATATCATATATATTATATATATTATATATACGTGTGTCTATAGTCAGTACACATGTGTTCTGCCACAAAAACAAACGTGCTTTTGCTAACGTACATCTGCTGCCCTGTCGTAGGCATAAGCATGGTCGGCTGTATTTAATTGTATCTGCGTTTACTTGTGTCTGTGATATACACACGTCTAGTCTAACGAACGTATGTATATAGCATGCGAAGGTTGATATGTTTGCTTTGTTACAACAAGTAGTCATTGTACATTGCACACATAGTGATCGAGTTTTTGCTAGTCGTACCCAGTCGCGCGTTACATGACAATGTGATCTAGTTTCGATGTTGCAAGGTTGGTAGCAAATCGCAAATGAACGCACACGCACAGCGTGTGTGTGTGCTGCTTCATTGCGACACAACGGACTAGCCAATGCGCTCTATAATGAGCATACTTGCAATATTCCTTGCCATATCTATGCAAACTTCGTTCATATTGTGACACGTGTTTAGGTGTGAATTTTCATAATATTGCTACATTAAGTGCACAGATATAACTCAGAAATGGCTAAGACAACTTCTATTCCTACGTTGAATGTATTTAGGTAGCTATGGATGAAATGGCGCTCCACACGCCATGCGCGACTCAACGAGCTAGTACCATGCAATTAGTTATTAAAATGATGACTCATGTCATGACATAGCCAAACCCATTCTATCATGATGGTTTGTACTAGAAATAGAAGTCTTGAAAGTCATCCACGAGTTATTCTTTAATTCTTTGAGTATATGGTTTGTAGCTTCCCATCAGCTGAATAAATAGCAGGCACGTCAAAAAGAGAAGCATTATGATACAGAAATAAGGAAGGCGTCACCCAATCCCATAGCATAATGTATTGCCCATAGTTTGATTCAGGGAGGCGGTGATGAACGTCATGTACTTTCACATCGTATACACCTGAAAGTTGATTTTCAAGAGAATCATATCAACAATTGCATATCGACTAGATTCGGCTTGCAAATCAGATTTAAGCTCAATCTTTCGGTGTCTTTATGATTTTTTTCCTATATGAATTGACATACCAAAAAATGAAAGGTCGTATCTAGTATGATTCAGGGAGGCCAAGATCCCTCCAACGATTATAAACCAACCCAGACTGAAGATATGAACAGGGACCTGGAAAGTAGAAGTATGGTCAAACCCTGCAAACTTGTAAAAGGTTTGGAAGAGAAGTTAAAGATTAAAGGTACCAAGTAGCTGGAAACAAGGTATGCAGCCACAAGGTGAAGATATTCACCAACCACGAACTCAAACGGATGTACATTAATAGCATCCAAATTACCACCTGGACGGTTGTTCGATATTCTTTTGAGTTTTTATCTTCATTTTGGTTGGTTACTTTCCGCACAATTTCAACTTACGTGTAGGCGCTCGCTGACGATGATGATGCTTGTGGCAGTAGCCATAGAATAGGCGGTAATGCAACACGCGATGGAACACCGTGTAGAACAGATCGTACACTGAAATTGATTTTTTGTTGATTTACACACAGAATGACAGAATACATTTAAATTTGTTGTGCGATTGTGCCTGATTTCTCTCTTATTGGGCTCGAAGTGCTCATGCAATTACCTATGTGCATTAAGGCTAGAGCTACTGGGCCATTCATTATCCCAAAACTGAGGGCATCCCAGACAATCCTAAAACCCAGTGTGAAGGAGGTATTTCAGACGAAAGTTAATCATCATAGGATTTTGCGTCAAGAGGATTGTGACTCACCCAGTACTAACGATGGAAAATCTTAGGATGTGGTAGGAGAACACGATGATGGCCAATTTATTAAAGTTGATGAAGGCCTTGTCGATCGTTTCAAATTCGTCCAAGTGCTAAGTATGTAGTTGCACATTAATGACTGAAAGCCCATTTGTTTGCCAGCTTGCTTACCTTTCCTCGAATAGGAATTCTTTTCTCTACACCTTCAAAGAGGGAGAGCACACCATGATTCAGAAACTCCAGCCCCCCGATGACTACCCCGCCGAATGATAGAAAATGCCACCATTCCCACGTCGACGCGTCGTGGAGCTCTGCTGCGAGCGGTACTCCGCTGAAAGCACTACCGTACATTTCTCTTTTGTAGATGTTGAGTGAGTAGATGGTAGAAACCCAACAATAGCAATGCAGGGGTTCGCCTGATCGATGGTGATGCTCCTGTGAAGCTCACCTCTCCTCTCGCTTCCAATGTTTTTAGAGTAAAAGTTTTCCCGAGGTAACTTGTTCCAAAGGGAACAGGCCATTTCACCCACATCGAGGTTCCTGGCGCCGAAACAGCCAGCATTTCCCCCGAATCCCGTCTCCGACCTCAGCCACAAATCTCCACGTCGTCGACGTCGTCTGGTTTACAGCCGGGATCCCGGTGAAATATCCGTCGGATTTCCACGCGTTGTTCCGGGAAAATGAAGTGGGGAACAGCGCTAATCCACACTTCATTTTGCACCAAAAATAGACCGCAAGAAAGAGTGGGAAATTTCCTCTCATTTCCCCCCCCCCCCCTGCGAGTACATGTACACGAGGGTATAATATATGAGGAATCTATAAAAGGTGGCCGCTCTTTATCACGAGGAGCGAATAGAGGACAATGGATGGTGAATTTAAGGATGAGAATGGGCAACCATGGTTGGCTTCTCTGTTCAAAGTTTCACCCGAGACCCAGGGTGTTTATGGGGTTCGAGTCCCGACTCTAAAACTTCCTGCGGGGAAGATAAAGGCTGATGATGGCTTACTTGCAATGAAGAAAGATGATAGAGATAAAGATCCCATTATTAACTCTCCGCTATTTAGAAAAAAGACAGAAACCCACCATTACGAGAAAAAAGTTAGCTTTCGATTGGACAATGAGGTGGGCATTAATGGACAAAATCCCGGAATTCTTTCGAAAATAGAGAGGCGGAGGACTGCCGGAAGGAAACGTGCGCGAGTTACGGATGTTTCAAGTATTTCTGTTGGTACACCTAGCATTATTGCTGCCGATCTGAGTTCGCATAAAAGCGGGAACGATGACATCGAAGATACCTTGGATGATGATGTCCTTGCCCTGTTGGAGCTTAGAGGTAGGATGATTTTAACTTTTCTTATATAGTACTAAGTTTCTTGCTTGCCACAGAGATCGATCTTAAGCTTGAGAGTCAGCAAACGTGTCATCGCTGCGGAAAAGCGAAGAAGGGGAAGGTGCGGTCTAAATATTAAAAAATATGTGAGCTCAATTTTGAGAAATTAACATAATATATCTGTTGGCAGGATAAAATAAGCTGCAAGTCTAAATTTTGCTCATTAAATGGAAAGAGGTTCTGTATCTGTGAAGGTAATGACTACTTTTGAGTAAATACAAGCAATCAAGATTGCACGTTTCCTCAGGTTGTGTCATTCGACTGCGAAAAGCTATGTCTGAGAATGACTTTGAGTTAATGATGAGAAACGTTGCAGATCCGAATTGGCACTGCCCACGGTACAGTCACATCTCATGACAAAGAGTAATTTTCTGACTTTTTGATGTCACAATTAGTTGCGTCGAGCCGCATTTTATGTCTGGAACTGGAATCTGCTGCTGCAGCTTCAATCGCCGAGGCATAGATTGTCCGTGGCACGTTTCAGAGCCTACAATGTGTTGTACGAGCGCAAGAATTGCAAGGAAGGCGAAACTGAGGAAAAAGTCTACTCCCAAGAAGGCAAAAGAGCACGTAAGTTCGAGGAAGTCTGGTAAGGTCCAGGCGTCTGGTGACAATCAATCGGTAGCTGAAAAATTCCGCAAAAAGGCTCCATCTTCATCGGCTGATGCAAGGGTATGTATTGTAAATTTGAATTTTGAAGATATTGAAAGAGTAATTAAATTGTAGGCGGAACTCTGCAAGACTCTAAAGATCAAATTTAAAACATCAAAGATATTAGCTATCAATCCAAGGTAGGAATGAAATTTAAATAACAAAAACTTTGAGATAACAGTATCTGCATAAACATCAGGGAAATATGTTACAAAGGCTTTCCTTGCGATAGATGTAAGGCCCGAGGAATTGGCCAGCAAACTAAGCGGCAGCGTTCCCTGAAAAAGTCAATCAGATTAGAGAAGGTTACTGACCTATCTAGTTCCTTCGTGACAAATGCAGACACTGCTGAAGACGATAATAGCTCCAGGAGTAGCATTTTCGACGTCTCTCGTTTTGGAAATCTGCAAAGCAATTTTCGAGCAGGAAATTATTCCCCGCCTCCTTACAAAGGATTTCTTCCTCCGAGCCCAGTGCTGGGCTCACCATCTGGCGAAGACTTGTGGAGTTTTGACCGACATTAATGGTGTAATCATTTGTAAATTAAATTGCCATTAAATCGCCAGACCATGCGAAGAAAGTAAGGATTTCTTGTTGAATTTAAGTTTGTCGGATCGCCTATTCCTTCTAGCCTTCTAGCCTTCTCATGCACTAATGCATCTTCAGGCTGCCATGCTAGCATGATGCTCGTTTTCTAGTTTTCCTGCGAACGTGCACATGACCATGCTAGCATGATGTGACAAGCTAGCAAGTGACAACAACTCTAGAACTAGCTAGCTAGCTAGCCAAGCAAACTTGTTGTCTAGTTGCGGATCACAGTACATCCTAGCTAGCTAGCATCGCAGTCTAGCAGTGTGCACTCATGTCTCATCTAGTCAATGCATGTCCTGCCATGCTAGCATGTCTAGATGCCTAGCTAGCTAGATGTGCACAAAGTTGCGTGCGTGCAACAACTAGCTAGCTAGTGAACTGTGCTAGCATGCACACCTGCTAGCCTGGCAGCGATCTAGTAACATGTAGAGCTTGCATTGCGCGGTAGCAAGCGCTAGAGCGTAGCACAGAGCGCTAGAGCGCCACGGGATCAATGAAGCTGACCCGCCGCCACTATGAAATTATGCATGTGGGGTGACTAGCCGAATGTTCGCCACACTGTCCTACTAATGTTCGCCACACTGTCCTACTTGAAAAATAATCTTGTCGAACATTTCGAACGCACTAGCGGTCAGATAGCACTTTCACACAACATAGATGCATGGCCTGTCACCTTCTTGATCTGCGGTGCGACATGCAAATGCACAGTTTTGTGCACAATTGTATGTGCTTACATGTAACTAGGGCTTTCAGAGAATGACGTTGAAGTGAGCGTTTTCTTTTCTCGCACTTGAAGCCTATGTTAAGTGGCATATTTGAACTAGTAATAAGTATATTCTTCTACCAAGTTCATAGTTTTCTTTGATCCTGCTGGAGGGCCGAGTCGAATCAAATACTTTCGTACTTCGTCGTAAATGAATATAATCATTGCGAATGGCATTGCAGGCATCCAATGTACGAAACGAATCGGGCGAGTTCCCAATACGTTCAGAGCTGGAATGTAACTTAAAAGAATCGCAAGAAGAGTTTCCTCCACCAAACCAATGTTCAGAACTGTGTTTCGCATTCCCTGATTATCATTCAAAAACTTTTAGTTTCATGCTGAAAAAGAACTTTTTCAATTGTTACTTGGTGATAAATGCTCAATTTCCTGGTCTTGCATGCAATTAGATCCGCCCATTGGACAATAACAATAGAGACAAAGAAAGCTCCTTGAGCATGTGCAAGGGCTTCATCTGGTATGTGACAGACGTCCTTGTCCTACGATCATCATTATGAGGAAAACGTAACAGACAGACAGGGATAAAATGTACTCACTGTAATGTTGCATTCGATGAGAGGAATGCTATTTCCGTTGATCTGCAATTCTCCTGCCCCAATAGTATCGTCATTGTCTGGAAAGAACACTGCATCGCCTGGACTATCGGCGTAGTCAAAGAATAACTCTGACGCGCCGACAAGATCGCTGGCTCTAAATCCGTAGTCATTTAGCACCACAAAATAAGTGTAGAACCCAGCCATAGCTTGGATGATCCCAATTTGGCCGTAAGAGAATGAAATCAGTTTGCGTGTCACTAAACGATCGACCCGTGAGTCACGTGGAGGCTTCCTCATAATGTCTGCTTCCTTCGTTTCATATGCCAATGAAATTGCAGGGACCAAGTCAGTTCCAAGGTCAATTAGAAGAATCAAAACTGTAGGAAGTGGAAGTGGGATTTGGATCAAGATGAAGATAAGGAACGGAGTGATCTCTGGAATATTCGAAGATAAGGTATATGCGATCGATTTCTTTAAATTGTCAAAGATCAAACGGCCCTCTTCGACTCCTGGTAATATAAAGAAAATCAAAATTAAAAAAACACAGAACTCCTTCGAAAATGTCTTACCGTCAACAATCGAAGCAAAGTTATCGTTGAGTAAAATCATATCAGCAGCATCTTTTGCAACATCAGATCCAACGATACCCATGGCGACACCAATATCCTGTGTTGCATACGTTAAATATGTAAAAGTAAAACGTATTCCTAAATCCTACCGCTTGTGAGAGCGCAGGAGAGTCATTGACCCCATCTCCAGTGACAGCAACAACGTTTTTAATCTGATATTTATTATGTGATAAGGAAAATCGAATCATTTTCCGTTTCTATCGTTAAATCTGCTGTTTCTACCCGTTTAGGAGGCCTGCTGCCATCCTTCCAGCGTTTCAGTTTCTTATCCTGTAATCCCTTCACTATAGTCAGCTTATTTGCAGGTGAGGTTCGAGCAAATACGAGTTGCTCGTAGTCGAGCAAATTGTCGAGCTCTTCGTCTGACATTTTCATAAGCTCGACACCTCTAACAACGCGTGCCCCGATATCAGGGTGGTCTCGAGGGATTTCCTCGATTTCCTTCCCTTCTTTTGCAGCAACATCTCTTCTCGTTGGAGCTCTGATGATCCCAACCTGATATCATGCCCAAATATGACCAATGTCTCATGATAATCCTGCACATATTGTTTACCATCTTTGCAATTGCTTCGGCAGTATCCGGGTGATCACCAGTTACCATGATAACCTGATCACAATTTTGCGAAACACTCATTTCAACGTTTGACAACAGTTTTCCCAATCTCGAACAAACCTGAATGCCTGCAGTTTGGCAAGATCTGACTGCAGCAGGTACAGCAGCCCGTGGGGGGTCGATTAGAGCTGTAAGTCCGATGAAAGTGAAGTTTTCATAAGGGAAGTTTGATTCCTCTCCACGTTCACCTTCCCAATTATATTTAAAATCTGAAGGGTACTTATCCGCAGGGAGTTCTGTATAACAAAGACCAAGTACACGCTCGCCATTGTTCATAAGGGTGAAAAGGCCTTTATCGTATTCAGCCTTGTACTCATCCTTTTTCTTTTCTTTACCGTCAATGAGAATTGTATTGCACCTGCTCCAGATTCTCTCAGGAGCACCTTTCATCCAAAGGATGTGGGGTTTTTCCTCTCCCTGTTCGCAAATATGTAGCATGAATTTGTTGGTTGAGTTGAACGGGAGCTTGAAGCGTATTTTGTTTTTTTTCCTTTCTTGTACGATGCCAGTTCCAGATGCACGGAGGTGTGGTTCGATGTACTTAATGAGAGCTCCTTCGGAGGCATCCCCGGAAAATTTGCGTTGCTGGAAAGGTACGTTATTTTTTTCTTCCTCTTCATCAATGAATGTGGCGGTGGTGCATAAAGAAATGCAATTCCTGACATATTGCATAGTTGCAGACTTTTGGTCTGCCACCCCCTCCCCAAGGCCATTTGCAAGTTTAACGCCTCCATCATACCAGATATGCTGTACCGTCATTATGTTCTGGGTGAGTGTGCCAGTCTTGTCGGATGCAATTACATTTGTAGAACCAAGTGTTTCAACAGCCTCAAGATTCTTTACCAGGACTTTTTTAATTGCCATCCTCTGAGCTGTCAATGTCAAGGAAACAGTGACGGTTGCAAGTAAGCCCTCTGGTACATTAGCTACGATAATACCGATGCAGAAAACAATGTTGTCCAATGCATCAAGTCCGAGGACGAATCCAAGGATCAGAAAGAGGACGCCGAGAAATATAGCGACGGCAGATATAATTTTGATAAAGTGGTGAATTTCCTTATTGATGGGAGTCTGAAAGTCGTCTCGGTTACTGGCGCTGGCAGCTAAAGCTGCAATGCTGCCGATTGTTGTGTTGTCTCCGGTGGCAATTACGATACCCATTCCGCTACCATTCACACATAGAGTACCATAAAATGCAATGTTACCAGCCTCAAGGTGTACGGATCCCCTTTTCTCTGGCTCTACTTTACGTTTCTGAGCTTCTGATTCCCCAGTCAATGACGCATTATCAACTTTCATTTCATCTTGCTCTACTACACGTAGGTCAGCAGGAATTTTTTGACCGTTTTTAATTCTTACTAGGTCTCCCGGAACTAGCTGAGTGGCTAGGATTTCTTCTTCCTTCCCTTCTCTTGTAACAAGAGTTTTTTCCGGCAAGAAATTTTTGAAACCAGCCATCACAGAAGCAGATTTTGCATCTTGGTAATATGAAAACAATCCTGTTAGAATTACTACAGCGACCAAGACGACTCCAAGGTACAACTAATGGGAAAAACATCAACTCAGTCCAGAGAATCAACTTTGTTCATTCTCGTAAAGAAAATCATATTCTCGATCACTTACATTATCAACCGAGTCATTATCAATGCCAAAGGCAACAAAGCAGAGTACTCCAGCTCCCCATAGTAGCAGCGAGAAAAATCCAGTCATGTGCTCAATCAATACGATGAGCCAATATTTCTCGGGGGGTGGGGTGAGGATGTTCGGACCATATTCCTCAAGATTTTTCCTGTACAAATCCTGAGAAATACCGTTCTTTGCGTCGCTCGAGAATTTTTCACAAACCTCTGTAATTGTCAAAGTATGTTCATTGCGCTTTTCTTCCTCTATGTCAGCATCTGTCTTGGGAACATCCTTTCCAGCTTTTCTAAGTTCACGACGGCGAGCTGCCTGAGCAATCAATAGCAACAAAAAAATCTGTCAGCATTACTTGAATGTGCATTGCAAGATGGATGCAAACCTCCGCCCTGCTTTTCGAAGCTGTTTTTACGATGACTGGGTTAATTTGCTGTGGCTCCTCGAGATTGTTTCCCAAGGGATTTTCCGGATTCTCCTCATCCAACTTTGCATGATGATCGGCCATGGCAGGAGGTCCGTGACCTTTTGTGATTTGTGGAAGCGCAACGAAGTGGGCTACTGGCTCGCAGTCAAAGTGACCAAATCGGTGAAATTCTGCAAAGGATGCTGGACACAATTTTGTTGAAATGAAGCGTCTTTAGCCCAGAATCCGCCTGTGCTTCCAAAAATCGTTCCAGCATTTAGCCCCAAGTTACTTTGTGTTTCACAAGACATCCTGACAAACGAGCTTGTCCTTTTGTGAAGCAAGTGGGTCACTAACTATGTGTGCACTAACTCGCACACAATCCAGGGAGTGGTTAGTGCTTCAAACAATTGCAAAAATGCAGTCTGGAATTTTGACTACGTGTGCATGTTGATCCTTTTCTCATAGCGACAAGACGCAATTTCCAAGACGCACACTTAGAATACATGCGGTTTCAATGCAAAACCAGTCATTGCTGCGGGAAAATCCTGCAGCACAATTGTGGTGGGACGAAAAATGCGTCGTTGGACACGTGCTGCCTTTTGCAGGCGATTTCAGCTGAAGTTCAATGTTCAGTGTTCAACATGTCCAGAGAATCACTTCAGTCATCAATTCATTCATTGTTCTCGCCAGTGTCGTGGCACAAGTTCACACGGAAACATCTGGAGATGTTGCACGATTGGTTTCCCTGTGTTCACTTTGATTGCACAAAAGCAAGGCATGAATGTCATGGAGTGGCTGGCCAATGGGGCCGACCTTCACTGCATCCACACGCGCTGCGCGCGCCCCGCATGCGTTCCAGCGTTGCCAGGTTGCATGCACACTGGCACACCATCCACAATCGGAAGGCATTTGAGAACAGCTGGTCAGCAAAAGCTCCGCTGCTCATCCCACTCTGGCACTTCGAAAGGACTGCATCGATTGCTGATGAACACAGCGTTCTTGATCATCGATCAATTGCATCATCACGAGTTCGTGTGAAGAAACACACATGATGAGCAATGAGCGAGCTTGCATTGTGTGTTGTGTAGCGCGTACCACTACGCGGGCACAAGTCACGTGCGACAACAAAGGGGTTGTCGCGGATATAGAATATAGATAACGTAGATATTAATACAGCATAGGCACGTGGGTTCCGGCGGGACTCATGGCAGCACACCGGAAGTGTGCTGCCCCACGTGCGGCGGCATTCGCGAAAGCTTCGCGAATGATTACGCAGTGCACGATTTAATAAAAATATAATCTTTAATAAAAATAAACAAAACTCTTCAAAAGGAAGCAAACGTGCCTTCCCCCCCCTGCCTACTTGTGCACGTAGCGCCTCGGCCTGTGAACACCTTACGCGCAACAACCTTTGGCTTCCACACACGGGAAACGATTTGACTAACAATGTCACAGCAGCTAGAAGAACAGCAGGACTTTGGCTCGCAGGCCGTGCAAGGGCACGAGCAGAAACAGGAAAGGAAGGGCGATACGGACGCTAAGGAAGGAGGAGGAACACCTCCACAGGCACCGCCGGGACCAGCACCCGGGATTAAGAAAGCAGATGCAGCAGCAGAGGCACTGGAGAACTTCTACGAGGCGGACGACGAGGACGTGGCCGCCGAAAGCAAGAAGGTCGTAATGGCATTACGAGCCTTGCGACCCAGGGCGAGCAACTACGCCAAACTGAAAGTATCGATAGAATACAAGTATCAGACACATGATGTTTGGGCAGCTATCATGCAGGACATCATGGATTACGAAGCAGACTTACCTCCAGAGTGGGCAGCTTTGTTTAGGAACGACGGGGGTCTGGGCGCCTCGCGGGGGACGACCCAGAGCACCGTCAAGCAGCAGCAGCCGGTACAGCGGAACACCCAGTTCATGTCTGTTAAAACAGCACCGGTTATGATAACGAAATACAACGGGAAAAGAGGTGAGGCAAGGAGGTGGTGGAAGAACGCTAGGAGTATACTCTGCGACTTTACCCCTAACCCCACCGAAAACGACAAGCTCAAATGGCTAGCTATAATAAAGCAAGCCATGGACCTTTACGAGACAGGCAGGACCCGGATCAGGCAGCTAGAGAAAATACACACTACAGTTAGTGGGCTACGAGACGTTGAGGCGATAATGAAGGCTTTTGTAAATGAACAGGATGCTAACTCCCTACCCCAGGCTATTAGAAAATACAGAGCA
>ADNK01001437.1:0-18832 GCA_000320545.1 Bigelowiella natans CCMP2755 | reverse complement strand
GGCAAGAGTAGAGGTTGTTTTCACAAGGAAATCGTTTAATCAGGATAGCCGATGATGACAACAGCAAGCTGCTAGTTTTGCTACTGGCGAATGGCATGGTTGCTGAAAGATGACGATGGAGCCTTTTCTCCTTCTCCTTTGCATACAATTTCTCCTCCTTCTTCTTCTTTTTCTTCTTTTTCTGTTTCTTCTTCGTCTGCTACGACGACTTCTAGTGATGATAATGATGATGATGATGATGGTGATGATGATGAAGATCTTGCTGCTAAATCCTACTTGACATGACTCCGGGCCATACGATCGATGAGTTCTCCCTCATCCGAGCGGTGGGGAAAAGAAGACTTCTTGCCATACTTGTGGTTTTTCTCATCAGTAATCGATACAGCCTGGTCTATGAGGGGGCTGGCGAGCTCGAGCTCATCAGCGACAAGACGCTGCGCCTCGGTGGGGTTCTTTATGGCTCGCGATTGCTCCGCATTTCTCTGTTGGGATAACAGCCAAGCTTGTTGGTCATCAATTCATTCGTGTGTGCAGTGCGTTTGGATGCGCTTGGAGTCGTCACCGTCGTACTCGTAAAAGTAGTAGTAGTAGTAGTAGTAGTAGTAGGAGGAGGAGGAGGGGGAGGAGGAGTAGTGGTAGTAGTAATGACATGATAGCCTCTTACACAGTGAGCTTACTTTTACATGAAATGCTGTTTTCAAAAAAAACAATACACCCACGCACACACGCTCCCGCGCGCACGCCCTAGACAGCATTGTTACATTCTGAGAAATCTACATCCTTCTTTCATCGCTCCATATCATGCCTCTCACATCACACAAACCGCGAGCGCTGCTTGTATAGCATCCTGCGTTTGCACTGAGATCTGTGTCGTACGTAGTGGGGGGGGGGGGGGGGGGGAAAAAAAAAAAATTAGATAGTAACTTAACCTAATCGCCGCTATGATAGGAGCACTGGCAGGACGAAGGAAGAGTCTTTATGTCCCCATCCTCTCTCTCTCTCTCTCTCTCTCTCTCTCTCTTTCCCGCACAAACACACTAGCCACGTCCTTGGAGCATATTCTTTCGAAAGCAGGAATCAAATATGGGGAATGCGAGAAGAAGAGGAAGGGGGAGGGGCAATGAGAAGCGCAGAGGAGCGCCACAACGCACCTTGTTCCCCGATAGAGGCATCGCGATTAGCGTGTCGTTACGAGCAAGACCCTCCAGCAGAGCGCGCGCCCCAACGTCCATAATCTGATTCCTGTTAGATAATGTAAGTGAAAGTAACCCACAGTGAGACGCTGAGTTGAGATCATCTATCTGGGTATAGGTATACTGTTGTTGTTGTTGCTGCTGCTGCTGCTACTACTACTTATTCTACTACGACTCTGTGCTGCTAGTGCTGACCATCTTAAATCCAAAGAGGTGAGAGTGCGATTCGCCTTGAGCATGCTAGCAAGAGCCTGTTGTGTATATTTGAAGGAGGAGGAGGATGGATGAATGGAGGGGGGGGGGGGGGGGGGATAGAGAAAGAGAAAGAGGAGGAGGAGGGGGGGGAGGAGGAGGAGATCATGTGACACATACATACAGACACATACATACATACATACATACATACATCGGAGATGAGCATGCACCGGTGTAAGATAAGTCAGACAACATCTTACATTCTTACACTTATTCGCACGTTCAGGCCCACTGTTCCCCCCTAGAACGCCCTCCATACCTCTGCCCCCCCAGGCCCAATACGATTGTTTCGCAGGTCGAGAGCACGCAGAGACCGGTTCCTGCTTATTCCTCTAGCAATGCTTGTCATCCCATCTCCCACTCCGAGATAGTTCCAGCTTAACCGCAATGTACGCAAAGTAGAAGTTGCCTGCCCATCAGCACAGAGGAGAGGCGTGTTTCATCATGCGCGTGACAGCGACATTCACGCTGCTCGTGTCTTGTCAGTTGATGCAGGCAGGCAGGAAGGCATAACCCCCCCTCGACGCACGTATGCCGATAAGAGACGATGTTACGTAAATACAAGTAACTCTCTTTGTTTTTGTAAAAATCGGCAATGATGGTGGCGCTGGGGATCGTCGTTCAGAAGAACTCAGCCTACAACTGACATGCTCATCATCGTGTTTCTACCTCGAGGAGACTGGCGATGGCATTCCCTCCTGACGATCTTATATCGTTCCCTCCGAGATTAAGCACAGTGAGACTGGGCACCAGCGCTGCGGCCGAGCAAACGGCGATACATCCTATTTCGATGTGAGCCTTCAGAAAGTACGGAACCGTAATCCACGCTCTCGGGTATGATACACCCTGTATTGTTCTTCTCCCGCTATAGATGTTTTGTTTATATATGTATAGAGTGATACTAATTACTCTTACCCTCGTCTTTCAAGTAGCGGTCCGAAAAGTTGGAGGTCCTGTTTGATAGCCAAAATATGGCATCATCAGAGAGATCAGAGATGATGAACGAACACGCAATCAACCCTTTCTCCTTGAGATCCTTGACAGTCCTTTCTATTTTCGCTTGGAAATAGGATACTGGTCCTTCTCCCTGAGCGAGGTAGGAGGTAGATTCTAATTTGGAGTAGGGGGAGGAAGGCCTCGATGGGGAGGCGAACCGTCGATCCATTATTTTATCCCGAATCTCCCAAACGCAACGGCTGTTTATGCTAATTGGTAGCGACATCTGCATTTTCATGTCGCAGCTAGTGAATCACAATCCATCAAATGTTAAATTGAAATCCGAAGGGAACATTCTCGATATGAGCTGAAATTAGTATGTACGACAGCATATTCTAACTGAATTCTGCCTCGCCAACTCGGGAAAAACAGAGAATCTCACAAGTATCTCTGAATTCAGACGGTTTCCAGTTTCGGTTTCTGCGGATAGGCTGAATCGTGTGGGAAAACGCCGTAGATTTCGAATAGAAACAGGCAAAGGAATATTGTCGCAAATGAAAAACATAATACAAATTCAACTTTCCGTGCTTGGAGAAGCCCAGATCCCACAACGCCCACATACACAAAACGAGGTGCTCTCCCCTTACCCACCCGCCTCCCAAATTTCTTTTCCATGGCGAACTGTCCTCTCTGTTGAGAGAAACAGGAGTATATTATTCTAGAAATACTGGAAGTAGATGGAAGAGCGTTGAGCAACACTTAGTTTTTGTCCAACATGTGCATTCGAAAACAATGATTTGCTTGCCCCTTGATGAGAATTCTAGACTATGATGATAGCGAGGGACTCCTGTTGCCGAAGAGAATAGTTACTGTAGACTCCACTTGTAGAAAAAAGAGGGTAGGCCAGGTGGAGAGCGAGCTTAACGCCTTTTGTTTCCGATTAAGCTACTCTCCCCAATATATCCTTCCACTTTTGGTTTTCACTGAGAATTTCTCTCGTACATTTCATAGTGACAGAGTGGAGAGCTTAACAAAATGGAAACGAAGACTAAGGGATTCAGTAGCACAAAGGCTGGCTCTAAGGTTAAGGAGAGCAAGGAAACAATCAAAAAACTCGAGCTCCTCGGGGTCATTGGTCTTAACGGTAATTACTAGCAGTTTTTCAGCTTTTGGACGACACACACAACAGCTCAAACATAGAGACATAGAGACGGAAAAACGTGGAAAATCAGTTTCTCTGAAAAAATATGAAGATGGTCTCCGCTTTATGACATATTGTGCTGTACATGTTTGGTGCTCTTGCTGTTTCTACGGTCTCCCCTTCACTCAATCCTCTGTATTCGGACATGCAGGCAAAGTCAAGAATGGTCTTTGCTTACACCCCGATGACGAGCATCTAGTATTTCCTCTGGGTTCCACGATTGTGGTCAAGCATATCACGGAGTCAAAGCAGTTTTTCCTACAAGAAGGGGGGCACAACCAAGAGGTACGCAGTTCCTGCGAGTTTTCCCCTTGTTCATTAAATCTGATCAAGCTTGCTTTTATTGGTGCACGCCTGAGGAGTAGTATTCCAGTATTCTAACTTTAATCCATACTTGCGTTGTGCGAAGGTGTCCTGCTTGGCCATGTCGAAATACGGAACCTACTTAGCTTCTGGGCAGCACGCTGTGATGGGTACAACAGCTGCATCAGAGACATAATGCTAGTGGCGACAGTTTATAATTATCAGTGAGAAGGATTGAGAGGGGGGAAAGAGGGACTGGAATTTCACACATTAAGCATTGAATTATCCTTCTTTGGACTAGAAAACTTCTCAATATAACTTAGTATGATCTCAGCTGTCGCACAGAAATATTGTTGGTTTCTGGCATTTTGATTGACTTTTGGGTGGCATTACATATCAACTTATCCGTCGCGTCTTTGCAGGCTTCAAGGCACCTATTGTGATCTGGAATATGGAGACATGTGAAGCGATGCATAAGCTTACCCTGCATAAGGGATTGGTGCAGGATATTTCCATTTCAGACAACGAAAAGTACGTGTGATGTTTTTGTGAGTGTGTTTTCAAAGGGTGGGAAGGGTCAGTTCAATACGTAAAGAGGAGGGGATAGATACACAAGACACACACCATTATCTGGACTGCGACAAATGACAAAAAATGAGAAAGATCGATGCCAAGATTGAGTCCATCATCATGATATATATGTACACACACACACATATATATATATATATATATATATATATATATATACATATATCGTGTGGAATTGATCGATCATTGTGTGTTTCCTGAACACCACCGCCTTTAACAGATTCGTAGTTTCGCTAGGAGGCTGTGACGACAACAACATCGTCGTCTGGGACATTGAGTCCGGTGAAGCCGTTTGTGGCGCCTCATCGGCCAACCAAACTACGATGACAGTCAGGTATTGACTACCGAATACACAGCTTGCCGCATACACAATGCCCACGAGCGCGGATATATTCTCTGTTCTTCCTCCTGATACTGCTCCCCCTCCTCTCAGTTGGATCGAAGGTCGCAACGACATGCTCATCTCCGCCGGAAAGAACAACAACGCGCGCATCTGGACTTTCGACTACGCGCAGCGTAAATTGACCCCGCACGACATCTCGCTCGGAAAGGAACGAAGAAACTTTATCTCTTGCAAGTCCAGCATCGACACTAACACGGTCATGAGCTTTTCCATTCCTCTCTGCCTTTGCTAGACTATTTGCCGTGCGGGGCTCTCGATCACAAAATCCAACCAGCCACTCACCACCCATTGCTCCATCTCGCAGGTTTGGCTAGGCACGACCTCTGGCGACGTTTTCGCGGTGAACATCGAGGCAAAGATGCTCAAGGCATCTGGGCCTGTCAACAGGAAGAAAAATCTGTTTGGCAGAGGCATCATCTCCATGATTAAGACTGAAAAGGTGCGTTTCTCCGAGTAAAGCTAGGGGCGGGTGCAAGGAAGATAGTGGATGGGTGGTGGATCTCACCGAGTGACTCCTTTCCGCACTCTTGCATCCACGCGCGCTCGCACGTACATCACAGACACATATGAATGGCATATGATACGGTTTTACTCCAGCTACGTTGATAGATGTGTTTTTTCAAATGTATATATATATATATATATATATATATATATTTATATACCACGTTGCAGTTCATGCCCGGGCACATCGTTATTGGCGCTGGCGACGGCCACGTGGCGATGATAAACTGTTCCACGATGAAGGTCGGAAGCTTACCCTTTTCGTCTTATTTGGGTGGGTGGGGAGGCTTCTGGAAAGAGGGTCTCGAATCGAGGAAGACCTTTGACAAAACTACAACATCTTTTAATTTCGCATCGTCCCCCCCCCCCCCTGCCTCATCGTGCTTGTTGCCATCGAGCAGGTCGTGAGGAAGTTGAAGGTAAAAGGGGGTGCTAGCTCCCTCGCCCTCAACGCAGCTGGAGACCACTTCTTCGTTGGAACAACCACCGGTATGACCTATCTGGTGGCCCTTGAGGACTTCGACTACGAGCTCCGCTCCACGTGTAACTACAACGCAATCAACGACATCTCTTTCCCGGTACGCACCTCAAATGTGCACTTTTTGATTGATTCGTGTGCATTGACTTCCTGGGAAAATATTGGGATGCAGCTTGGTTCACCGTGCCACTCGTCTCTCCATGATTTTCTCATCATCATCCTGCTCATTGCAGGCTGGCTACTCTGAGCTGTTTGCAACGTGCTCCAACGACATAAGAATCTGGAATGCCAAGGAACGCGACGAGCTCCTTCGCATCGAGGTAGCAGTAGTTTGATGAGTGCAAAGGGCGCAGTAATCACACACACACACGCATACAGAAAGAGAGAGAGAGAGAGAGAGAGAGAGAGAGAGGGAGATGCAAAAAGACGATGAAACCATTCAAAACAAACCAACATCATACTACATGCTTCTCTTTCTCTGTACATAGCCAATGGACGCAGGATGTAGCATAGTCGGGACGAGTGGGCTTGTTTAGTACTGCGTTGACGCTTAATCTACCATTGTTTTTTGCCCGTCAACAGGTGCCAAACCTAAAGTGCCTGTGCGTATACATCGCCCCTGACGGCAAATCCATCGTTACCGGGTGGGAGGACGGCAAGATCCGAGCGTTCAAGCCAAAGTCCGGGAAGCTAATATTCTGCATAAACGACGCGCATAGAGATGGTGTTACCGGAATCTCAATGACCTCCGACTCCAAGCGGATCATCTCTGGTACGTTCGTGTGAATGAGCACGCCCCATCGCCATGACTCCTTACTACTTTCAGCTGCCAAAACAAATGTTGCGATCAATAACAGTGCCATAAGAGCCGAACGACCGTGCCCTTTACATACATACATACATACATACATACATACATACATGTGCGTACAAATAGGGGGAGCCCAAGGAAACGTCCGGATATGGAAAGTCACACGTCAGACGCAATCGATGGTTGCTTCAATGAAGGTGAAGAGGGTGGAGAGGGGAAGTGAGAGTGGCTATTGTATGAACGTGTATATATATATTATTTATATACGTATTGTCACGAGTTTGACATCGCCACCCTTCTTCAAAATAGTCATCGTTCAGACCTTGACTTTGATTATGATCCGCAGCAACACAAGGGCAAGGTGAATTCGGTGCAGGTTGATGAGACTGACAATTACTGCGTAACTGCCGCCGATGATGGGTCTTGCATCATATGGGATTTGAACCAATACAACCGCGACTCGTGCCTCTTCGCAACGACCCAGTTCCGTAGCGCCGTGTACCATCCAGATCAGAGCCAGATCCTTACGACAGGGTAGTTTTCATAGTTGATAAAATCGGGGGAGGGGGGGGGGGAGAATCCTAGAGCATGATTTGGATCATCCCTATCATCAAACGTTGTCCTCTTGGTCACCATATTATCATTTACCACCACCATCCTTCTCGTGCCTTGACATCGTTTCACTGACGATGGTTGGTTCATTTCTTTCAGAACTGATCGCAAAATCACATTCTGGGACGTAGTCAAGTCGTCCGAGATCAGGATCATTGAGTCATCCAAGGTTGCGTTTGTGCGTGCGCAAGGAGGGTGATAATATGTGTGCCAGCCAGTTTCAGCGGTGTCAAGAAATAGCCTCTGCTTTCTCCCAATTTTACTTCTGTCCTCATCCATCTTCCACCCTTCGTAGGAGGATATTAATTGCCTTTCAATCTCTGCCGACGGCGAGTGGTTCATCTCCGTAATACGATTTGCGACACACGCGCACACATAATGAACAGTGCTGACATTCATACTTAAGAGACATTCGCACTTTCTATGAAGAATGCAGTTTCGTACTTGCCCGTGGTTGCGTGATGGTGGTTGGGAGAGCTCGTCGTCGTCGTCGTCGTCGTGTAGCTGTGCTCACCCCTCTGTCCCTCCCCACAATCCAGGGTGGTAACGACATGGTCCTTCGTTTGTGGGGCTATGATGACGGTGAAGTACATTTCGTCGGCAAGGTATATGTCTTACTAGAGAAGAGAGAGGGGGAGAGAGAGGGAGAGAGAATCCATTCCAAATTGTTTCCTAAACCGGAATTTCCTCTGTCATTCTATTCGAGTTCTATGCTACTAAGGACCACAATCTTTTCTATTTCCCTAATATTTATGCTCTATGTATCTACTTGTCTGTACCCGCATGTTTCTTTCTCCTGCTTCTGCACGCATTCGTCCTTACTTATCTCCTCATTCGTTTGTCACCTTAACAGGGTCACAGCGGTCACATCACGTCGTGCATGTTTAGCCCGGATCAAAAGTACATGGTGACCGTTGGATCGGAGGGCGCAATATTCATGTACGTGCGATGTTCTGTGTAGTGGTAGCGATTAGATGGGTGGTGGGTGTACATGTGCGAAAGAGTCAGGAATCCTCTTCTGGAATTGGGACAAAGATTGAGAAATCTTGTTTATGTGCAGGTGGAAGACCCCAGAGGAGTGCCTTCCCAACTGAGGCGGTCCAGAAAATGGGCATCCAGAGTGAGTGAGAAATAAGGGGATGGGGAAAGATCGAGGAACTGTATAACGAACAGGAGGAAGAGGAATTAATTCCAAACACAAAAAGCCCAAATTTCCATTTCCGTCCTGGTTCTCACATGGAAAAATAGAGACGGCAAAGGCAGCGAATGTGCCCGTCCGGTACACGCACTCGGACGGACAAAGCTACGTGTATGAAGCCCTCGAGCGAGCTTGACATGACCTCCTTGTCGAAAACAAATGCACAGAGTATAATCAATGTAAGTTTCACACATTAGGGTTCATCATCATCATGCAAACATAAATTTTGATGGCTGGTCGCGCATCGACGCCTGTGCCATGCATCGTACGTCGCACAATTGTCGCTACTGTAGCTAGCTACGGTACGTATCTACATTTTTGCTCTAGCTCTAGAGTCGAGCTGCTGCATGCGCGTGCCCCGTGCATAATATAAATAGCCGGGTCGCCGGCATTGAGGCACACAACGCCAACAAGCATGTAGTATAGGCGTGTACGTAGTAACACATGCACATTCCTATTTCCTATCGTATTCTTTAAATAATGTTGGGCTCATGCACCATGCAATAATAGTTAGCGCTCGTTTTTGATCATTTGATTGTGAGATCGACGGATGCCCAGAGCCTACATATACATCCATATAAGTAGTCCATAGTATACTATAGTCTATATTAATTAATATATATAGCTAGCATAGATAGGATGGATATTAGGGCTCTGGGTGTACGATACGGGCTATGGGGATGTATAACGAAACAATAATCAAATTCTTTCAAAGGTCATCCTAATGATTATTTGATTGTATCACGCCTTGCGTCATTCTCGGCACACAAATAATCGCTAAAGGCTCCATTTATTTTTTACTTTAGTCATTGTGTTTAAATAAATGAAGGAATTTTCGCTACAACAATGTTTTGCGAGTGCGTGGCCATGCAGTGCACAGATGATAGACATGCAATACACAATACAGGCAGGCAATAATAAAATTTGTGTGTGCTCCTTTAATTTTACTATTGCATATTCTAGCACGCTTCTGCCGCTATCATCTGTCTGGCAACATATTGTTTTGATTCATGCAGTTCCCGCACGTGTATCTCTTGTTGGAGACATGATGCCTTGTATGGTGTCGTGCAATTTTATCTCGATAAGTGAGCCTCCTCTTTTCTTTCCGCCCTTTGTCATAGTAGTCACATCTACCTCGTAGGTGCCCACAATGTCCATCAGGATTTGGAACTCTTTAGAATTTTTGAAGAGCTGTAGTTTGTCTCGTGACATCAACGTCACAACCTCCTCTTCAGACTCAAGGAAAGTCGCAGCGTCCGCCATCCCTCGATCAACGATCTCTAAGATCTTCCTTGTCATGTCGTTCGAGATATTCACCTTTTTGTCCGCATCGTGCCGCACATACTTGCTCGCTATCTTGGCCGCTTGAAGCTGGATGGCCTTCAGATCCTCTACAACTTCTACATTTTTGCTGATGGCCCATTTTCGGTATTTTCGAACCTTGTTCCAATATTCGATGCTTTCCTCTGCATACTGAGAGGTCAGGAACTTCGTGAAGAACTTGAGTCCGCTCGGGTGGTAGATAATTGAGCGAATCCGGCACTTCTTACCCGCGATCTTTAGCTCCGCATCAGCTAAAGCCTCAGGCATATCGTCAAAGAACTTACGGAAGCTTTTCTTTGAGAGCGACAGGAGTACTGTGGGCTTGGTTGTCATGACGGTCGCTGTGCGCGGGGTGTCCTCAACGACCAGTGCGATTTCGCCGAAGTATTTTCCCTGCTTTAAGATCTTGATCTTCTTTGAGTCCTTAACCACCGCCATCTCACCGAATGAGACCACGTAAAACCTATCCCCAACATCTCCTTCCTTGAAGATTACTTTATCTGGTTGGCAGGTTTCCACGGAGGCCTCGGCAGCAAGCGCGGGGTACTTCTCCTCTGGGATGGACTCGAAAAAGGGAATGGAATATGTTTTGAAGGTGTTGACGATACGCTGCCTCATGAATACACTCTTATCTAGTTTCGCCACCGAAAGGAAGGACTGGAACGTGTCCTTATCAAGGGAAAATACATATGACGGTCGGGTAGCAGTCACTGCTGCCGTGCGAGGAATCCCTGATAGCATCAATGAGATTTCCCCAAAACATTCGGCTTTCCCCACGACTTTCAGTATCCGCTCCTTTTCCGCTTGGTGGTCGTACTGGCTTATCGTGAGGCTACCCTTACAAACAATGTAGAACTCGTTAGCCAGATCCCCCTCATAGAAGAGCACCTCTCCCTCCCTCAGGCAAGTGTAGTGAAGCCCCAGTTTCAACTTCGCCAAATCGACTGCAACTAGGTGCTTGAAGATGGAGACCCTTTCGATCAGGCCATTAATTCCCGACTGGAAGAGCACGTGCAACTGGCCCCCAATACCCGGATATTGAGTCAGAAACTGCCCTATTTTGCGCGTAGAGAGATACAATAATTCGCAGTCTTCAAGAGCTTTATAGGATGCATTCCTTGGAAGAGGAGGACCTGTGTGCTTCATGAACAAAGATTCTCCGAGAACTGACACAGGCCGCTGCTTGCAGTAGAACTGCTCTTTCCCCTCCCTGTTGCGCACGTAAATGCCCATGGTACCGCCCCGAAGGAGATAGAAACAGTCTGCCTTGTCACCACGTTTGCATATCCAGCTATCTTTGCGGAAGAATCTGGATTTGAGTAGCTTGCAGAACGCGTACACCATCGCATCGTTCATCACAAATGCCAACGGCGACTTGCGCACCACCTCGGAAGGACTGAGTCGGTCAGCAAACTCCCGTAGATTTCGCATCCATATCTCACAGGACTTCTTACTCGGGGCTCTGACTGCATAAGATTTCATCCCTGTTCTTGGCTTCATTACTAGGTTAAATATGTTGTTGTCATTATCCAGCATTTCCACCATTCGGATGTGATTCAGAGGGATCTCTCCACGTGCCACTGTTGATGAGGTGCTTTCAAAATATGCAATAAGAATCCCCATCTTTTTATCATCAAGAATACGAAAGAAACGTTTCTGCCAGTAACCCAATTTCGATCTTTTCTCTAGCCACCCCTCTAGCCCAAGAATGTCGCGGTCCATGGGCCGAAATTCTTTGAATCGTTTATGAGATTCGCTCCGACTCCCATCGCTTGGAATCGACCTTAACCGACCAAGGGATTTAACCAGTTCATTGTCTTCGTTTAGCTTATAATACCGGGTTGTGTTTGAGAAAGGAGTGAAAGAATTTCCGAAGGGAATTATTATTTTTGCAACCTGAAGCGAGTTGCACTTAGCAACAGCCATCTCTCGGTTCTCAGCTAGCCCATGCAACACAACGTGAGCAACTAAATCACTTGCAATGAAGCTTTTCTTATATGTTTGCATGGTAGCGAAGACACGATCTTCAACCCGTATCCCAGGGAGAATTTTCTGGCACAAATATTCAATTTCCAGACGCTGAAGGGACAACTTGTCCTTTAATTGTCGCACTGTTAGTGTCAGTCCCTCCTTTTGCAAAGGAAACGCGAAAAATTCTTGATTCTTCTCATCGTCTTCCATGACCAAGTTCATAGTCTTCCCACATCGCAAAATTAGCTTATACTTTCTCCCTATTTCTATGTGCTCCGAGGAACTCACGTACTGCTCCCTCGGCTTGACGCTGAAGTCCCATCCTGGCACGATGCCGCCATCGTGGTTCAGGATTACACCAGCTACTTGTTCGTTGGAGTCGTTTTCAATTGTGATATTGGCTCCCATTTCCCTCTAGTTCTTCACTTCTCGCTGCAAAGTTGTACGGGTGAGGGGAGGGGCTAATAGTTGTTCGATCTGCCCGGAACGGAACGGAAACTAGAAACGCTCTGGGGCGCACTTTTATTATCTGTTGTCGTATGAATAAAACCGCATGAATATCCTACTTACGACACCAAAAGCCACTACCTACCTTCATTCCCGCTGGACGTTTTCTTCCAAAAACTGAAATCCTTGGCAAACTACATAGGGTTTTTACCTTGCGACAATCGGAAGCGGGCAAAATCCGCCTAGGATATGGCGGTTTTTTTGGCAGGGGGATGTTCCTAAAACAAGCGTGTGCTCGAGTGTGAGAGGAAGACCCCCGAACTAATAATGTTCAATTTAATGATTTATTGACGACAAAACATTCCTGAGACATCCCTGATTTGTTAGATTTATCACCGGTTTTGCCATGTCGCAGAATATGAATAGTCTGCGTTTTCATGGCGCATATAGATTCCTGGTTATTCATCAAAATTCAAGGATGTCTTCCCCCCCGTCGCCACCTTGCAAGCCCATCGACTTCAAGGCACTCCATTTGGTTGATGCCTCTTCATTTCGGACGCGCTGAGCTATATAGTATTAACCTTCTTGTCCTCCAATTTTAGGCTCGTATGGAGCGAAATAAGTTCAAGGCGAGAAATATTAAGGTAGGTCCTGTCAATGCGTTCGTTGCATTCCGTTGGCTGCACCCCCTTGGCTGATTTCTTGTCTCGGATGCAGATTAAGGACGGGTTCGAGTTTATCGTGGTCGAAAAATCAGGGCTCGGGTAGTGAAGCATAATGGAGTCCTTAACTTTAATAAGGGAGTCCGTTTAACCTGGCAACAAGAAATTGATGTACTAGCGTTTTGAAACATGGGACAACGTTGTACTCTTTCAATCCTATGTCTCTGTGAGAAAGCTCCAAGCTTTTCTTTCATTTGATAGACTGTACTCGCAGAATTGGGTCGTTGGTATGGGACGCAGGAGAGGCTTTATCGCGATACCTTGTTGATCGGTGAAAATCCTAGCCTCTCTCTCTCTCTCTCTCTCTCTCTCTCCACATATATCAATCAATAAATAAATAAATAAATCAATCACCCTCTAGTTCATCATACGTGTGTGTGTGTGTGTGTGTGTGTGTGTGTGTGTGTATGCGCGCGCGTGCGTTTATACAGATGTAGCAAAGGTAGCAGCGAAAACGGTGCGGACGACAGTGAATTAAAAGGCAAGAGAGTGCTGGAGCTGGGGAGTGGGGTGGGTATTGCAGGGACGTGTGCTGCAATGCTTGGAGCACGCGTTACATTGACAGATAAAAAGGTGCGAATCGTACTGATTTCGATCGAGAGGGACCTATTGGGTTTTATAAATTTCACTCTCTCTCTGTCTCTCTCTCTCTCTCTCACCCACATACCTGTAATATCAGTGTATTCTTCTCCACCTATGCGTGTGCGTGTGCTTGTGATGTTCTAATATCTTGTGTCTAACCAATAGGAATTGGTAGATCTGCTTCGTAGAACGGCAAACGAAAACAAAAAGGTAATGCGTTTCCTCCAATCTGAACCAACATCCAACCACAGAAGTAGCAGTTGAGTTACGCGGTGTGTTTGAGTTACGTCTGCTCGCTGATACCCACGCGCACGGATTCTTTGCTTATAATATCAGCAATTCCTAATTCATGTTCTTCTATGCTGTCTTGATAAAGCGACTCGCCTTTCCGATGCATGTGCAAGAACTGGAGTGGGGAAGCTGCAACTGTCTCTTCCATCATGCTGACAATCAGGCCAGTAGCAGCAGCAGTAGCGAAAGCTTCACAGGCTCGAAGCCAGAGCCAAATAGTTGGGGAAAAGAGGAGAAGAATGCAAAATCTACTCCGGTTCAGGAGGAGGCGTGTTTCGACCTGATTCTCGGAGCTGACATCCTGTGAGCGCCGCCAGCCGCATGCTGTTTACTTGCTTATTTTGGTACACATGTAAAGTTGGGTTGGCCCCAGAATATAATTATTGCTGTCGATACTCACTCTCACGAATCTCGTAATATTCGTCGCCGCCTGGTGCCTGTAATATTGTTCAGTGCAACGGACAAACGTCGAAGACTCATGGTGTATTTGTGTGTGTATTTGTGTATGTGTATGTGTATATGTGTGTGTTTGTGTGTGCTTTGGTATGCATGTGTGAATAGGTATGTTCCAGAGGACAGCTTAAGGCTCCTGCTACGCGAAATTCAAGCACAAAGCACTGCGAAGGTAGATACGTGACGGATAGCAGCAGCTTCGTGGCAATGAGTATGATGAATTATAATGGCGTACCGCATTAAACGAGGGTCTTACTTGAGTGCGATGTGTGAGGTATCATCGTGAGTAGAGTAAGTATTTATATGTGTGATGATGTATCGTTCCTGTGAAACTCCCCCCTCCCCTCCTCTCCTCACCTTCATCATCATCAGACGCGAACTATCCTTGCGTTCAAGTATAGAAAAGGGTACTTGGATTTCTTCCGCTGCGATGGAATAATAGCTATCATCATCATCATTATCATCATCATCATCATCGCCGTCGTTGTACTAGATAACATGAGCTTGCTTCTTTTCTCTGTGCTAAGGAAGGAGAAAGAATTCTTCAAATGGGCGCAGGAGTCAGGTGTGTACTCAGCTTCAGCTTGTAACCTTTGGTCATTGGATTTTCACTCATTCTTTTTCGAACCCTCTCTCTCTCTCTCTCTCTCTCTCTCTCTCTCTTTTTCTCTGTTATTGTTTCTGTCTCCCATGTTATGTTTGATCGTCCTGTTAAAAGGTTTGAAGGTAGAGCATCTGGCAGGTCCTGACATTATATCGGCTCAAAGCGAAGAGGCCACCCGAATAAGTAAAAAGGTGTCAAGATAAACATTGCGTGTGGTTGTGTATTGCAGCAACAGCATTCTCAAAGTAATCACATTTCAGGATGATGGATTTTCTTGTTGTATTTATGCCTTGGCAAATGGCGACAAGTTGAACGTAGAGAAGACAAAATAATGGGAGACACACCATGGAGAGAGGTAGTGTTAGTATTCTGCTAGAGAAAGCTCGACCACTACACATCCGCGAGCTACCTTCGCACTGCCTGCACACAATTCATTGCATGTGCTCGATGTAAATCTGTTGTGCTTCGCAATGTAAAGGCTGAATAAAACCATATGAACGAATTAGAGGAGACATTTCACACAAGAAACATGCGCCAGCGACAAAAAATAGAATGTACCAGGCAGATGCATGCCCATGGAAGAGCTAGAGGGCATAGACCACTGAAGATAGACATTTCCGAGGTGTCCGACACGTAGCCCATTGATCGACATCCTGCGCAATTGATGGGTAATCATCGATTATGTTCATCCCATGCTATGCTGTGAAAATGACGCATTGCCGCTCGTAATCATTGCACATGGCACTGCAACAAGCACGCTCTTCTAGGTTCTGATTCTCTTCTGATCAAGTGATGGCTGTGCTACATGGCTGGAATGCGTCAAATGAACAGCCATAGACGACATCCACACACACACACACACATCGCGCTAGCAACTGTGTTCGGCCGGCAGACGTTAACTAAACCTCCTTATTTCGGAAATTCAAAGCACACATTAGAGCTGAGAGATAAGATGCGGAGTGAACATGATAGACACAGCAATATAATATATATATAATATATATAGTATATTGCATGTCTATCATGAACAAGTGTAGAACGTGTACGTTCAATGAAAATGCGAAAATGCATGTGAGATGCTGCACAGAAAATCGTCTTCGGTACGGGAATTGCCTTGGAGTTTAGTTGAGACAGAGCTCCATGTTTAGCCATCACGCACGCACTACTAGACTACGCCATGCACTCATCAGGCGCCGGGTAGAAGTGAAATGCTGTTGCACTGCTAGACCGCGCTAACGCGATCCGCGTGTTGCGCAGGCCGTTTCATGAGGAGGCGGGCAGAATGTGCATCACTGTGGCGAACATGTAAAGACACAAGTTATCATTATAAATAGTGCATGATATGATCCTACACGCAACGTAAACTGAGCTACAAGCTGCTAACATTCATCGCGATAATATTCACGTAAATGATACAAGTGCGAGTCTGTGCATGCACTTGCGAGAGCTTATTGTAACATTTTTCTTTATTCCATTCACTTAGTTCATGTCAATCAAGTGACAAAAGCGCGAACGGATTGTTGCTCCCACATTTGCCTGATGCCGCTAATGATAATTCCTCAGATCCAATGTCGGATGTTACTTCGCGGGTTTGTCTCATAGTTATTTTTTCATTTGTGCTCATTTCTTCTGGGTGTATGCTGCTGCCTGCTTCAGTTTCCTTGAGTTCATTTATCTTTTCTCTATGGGAGGCGTCATCCTTCACTTCGGCTACGTCATTGCCTACTTTTTGCAAAAACACGCATACACACACACACACACACACACACACACACACGCACAATTACGCATTGCACACGCATGCATGGAGTTCGAATGCATTTGTGCTTGAGATATTCATCAAATAAGTACACCATTTTTCTTGCTCGATAATGAGTATGTACCCACCTAATTTTTGACTTGGAAGATGCCCATCGTTCCTGACTTCATTTTCATATCTTCGCTTATTTTCAGGTGCAAGGTCCTGCGCAATATTTGGGCTGTGAAAAGGTTGTAGGGTGTGCAATGGGACGAATTCTACCGGAGATCCTGCACATCTGCCACCATTCTCCGGATTGAAAGGCATGTTCCTTCGAAGGACTAATTTGGCCTTGAATGGAAAATTCGAGGAATTATGAGGCGGTCTTCGCCCTTTGTTTATTTTCGGTATTCATTGTACTCACTTCCAATTTCTTGAGCAGCTCCTCGGTGGGGTAGTCGTTCGAGCGATCTTCGTTGCAGCTTTTGCATGCAAGGACCTACATGAGTGTTCTTTAAATTTGCCGATCGTCTTCATGAAGATCATAATCCAAGAAATATTTACCATATTGTCTATGTGGTTTGTGCCCCCGCGATTGAGAGGGAGGACATGGTCGACAGTGATTGCCTGAGGTGTTAGTTAGTTGCAGTTTCACCTTCTGGTTACTATAAGTAGAAAAGTCCTCATCACCGACGACAGCGTTCCACCCGCGCTCGACATCTCCATTCCACATAGAAAACACTGAGAAGAATTGTCACACATCAGCTGGGACTTCTGTTCATTCAAATCGGATTACGCATGGCCCGTCGGTCTTCAGCAAGTATTCCCTCTGAGCTTTTCGGTGACGTTTATGTTGCTTCCTCCTTTGATTACAGCGTTATGTTCATATCAGTCTTAAGGGTAAAGACTGCCTTCACATGAAACAGTTCGTCCCCCCCCTGTCCCATACCCCTACCCGGAACATTCTTTAGCCACCTCTTCTTCGCCATTTTCCAGCCTGATCCTCTCAGAGTCTGATGCTGGAAAGAAATCACACCGAAGATATCTAACTTATTATGATTCGTATTTTTGAGATAATAGGATCTACAAAAAAAGAATCTTGTTGTTGACTAACCATTGCAAACAAAACATAATTGAACATCGAAAAAAAATGTCTTTCCAGAACATCGCGACAACGAGGATGATGCCACAAAACCCAATCGTCACGCACACACTTCAGATCAACACTGCGTTGGTGCGTGCTAGCGTGTGTGCGCATGATGAACAGATGCACACACTGCAGCACACGCATGGCATCCATTGTGTGGGTGCCGAAATGTGACCGAGTCGAGATGAGAACAACAGCCAAACGCAGTTCACACAGCATGCTAGCATGTGCTAGACGTGTGTCCATGGCACTGAGCATTGTGAACAGGACACACTGGCATGTCATGGGGCGAGCATGTCTAGATGTGGTCTTCGCCGGCTACAACACTAGAATGTGATGCGAGAAGCTGCATTGTCACCACGTGTCAACATTTCAGACTTGATGCTAGCTACTAGGCAATCTAGCAATGCAATGCCATCTCTCTTAGATCTCCATCTAGCTAGCTAGCCATCAAGATCTCAATGAATCTAGGAATGCCCATTTGAGCCACACCTTGACACATTTAGAGTCATCCTAGCATCCATCATGCACACCTTGACACGTTCCAGCTAGCCAGACCATCCTAGCATGCTTATATGTGTTTGCATCGACGCTTTTGCACACCTTCCTGCTATGCACGTACACACCTATCTAGCTATATAGACGACAGATGTAGCTGCATGCATGCAAATTAACTAGGCGCCTACTATGTACACATACACACACACACACACACACACACACACACACATCAATCAGTAAATGCGAGATGCTAAGCTGGCATGAAAAAGACTAGGAAGAGGCAACAAAATGTGATGAAGACAAACTTCTCCAGAAACTTTCATGCACGTTTTTGATGAGAGGAGCGCAGTACAACGAGATGGATGGTGGAACATACATAAATCCCATCATAATTTTCCGCTCATCGATAAGAGGCATCTTTTGCTAAATATCAATTGTAGAGCTGTGCGTAATTATTCTCCCGTACTTGCTCATCCACTAGAGCTCCGAAGCGCCTTACGCACACACACACAACAGAGAGAGGGGGGGGGGGGGGGGGGGGAAAAAAAAAAAAAAAAATTGCCCCCCG
>ADNK01001441.1:0-37637 GCA_000320545.1 Bigelowiella natans CCMP2755 | reverse complement strand
TCCCCAAGCCATATTGCTACCGGGGGGGGGGGGGGGGCGTCGCTGGCATTGCAGCAGCAGATGAAGAGCAGCCACACCAAGCACCGTCGTCCTTCTGCTGCGAGGGAGCTGCGTGCGGGGGGGGGGACCAGAGGCAGCAGGCCTGCATCACCGTAGTCATCATCATCCTCTCCTTTATCGTGGGACTGCTCGTTCCAGGTGAAAGGAGTGGTAGTAGTAGAAGGAGGAGGTGGTGGTGGAGGAGGAGGAGGAAAGAGTGAAGTGGGCAAAACACACACGCACACATACACACAAGAGAGAGAGAGAGAGAGAGAGAGAGAGAGAGAGAGAGGGAGAGGGAGAGAGAGATCTACAGCGTATGAAAAGCAGAAACGCTTTCGAGTTTCCTCTTGCATGTGTGATGGTCTACAACTGCTCTGCGATCATCAATCATCACAACAACAGCTGGCAGTCGTCACTCGCACAACAGGAGGACCGCCACGCACCATTGTTGATCCCCTTCTTCTTCCCATCCCCCCCCCCCCTCACCCACTCCTCTCCCATCCACAGACATCGGAGTGGTGTTCGCATTCATGGGTTCCACGGTCGGCGTGTGCTTCGTCTACATCCTCCCCGCTCTATTTTACCTCCGCTTACACGCTACGATGGTAATGATGATGATGATGATGATGGTACTGCTAGTGTAGTGGGTTACTACCGACGATCGTTGTCTCTGCTTTGCTGGCTTGGCGAGTGCTGACTCCTATTCCCTCCCGTGGTGGGTTCGCCTCGATGATGATCCATAGGGAACGACGAGAGAGCAGCATACGATCATGGACTACGGCTTCAAGCGGAAAGGTAGGAAGCTACCACGATTATCATTAGCCCTCAACCCCGCAACCCTTCATCAACGCATATGGCTGAGAATGCTCTAAATCTTGCATTGTCCATATCCATCTAATGCCTCCCTCCCCTCGCCCCCCCCCCTTTGTTTTCCACCAACAGGCAGCAGCAGTAGCAGCGAGAGGGCGGACGCGCTTTCGGAGCCCCCCTCCCGGGCGATAGCCCTCCTTGTATTTGGCGTTCTCATCGGAATTATGGGTAAATATATTATATAAATATAATATATATATATATATATATATATATATATATGTATAATATCATGACACTATATATATATATATATATATATATGTATAATATCATGACACTATATATATATATATATATATATATATATGTATAATATCATGACAACCGCCATCTATCTGAGCGTTCCGGCACACCAATGGTCGAGGCCGTGGCTTGTACTCAGCGTTGTATGCTAAACAACTTCGTGCAGCTATGAACACCTTCCTCCATCCCCCCCCTCCATGTGTGTGTGTGTGTGTGTGTGTGTGTGTGTGTCCGGTCTTCTCTACATCCATAGGCACCATGGCTACTTCCCTACATTTTGCTGGGTTCTTTTGAAATGTAGTAGTAGTAGTAGTAGTAGTAGTGTTAGTAGGAAAAGGCGTCGATTCATTGTAGGCGGTCGCTATTGAAATTATACTTCGGTGTTCATTTAATTTTAAAAAAGAGTATTACGCAACAGTTATGTCCTACTTGTATATCTACATATTTATGAAAAGCACGCTGCTGTGAGCA
This sequence comes from Bigelowiella natans CCMP2755, assembly GCA_000320545.1. Classification (NCBI taxonomy): domain Eukaryota; phylum Cercozoa; class Chlorarachniophyceae; genus Bigelowiella; species Bigelowiella natans. Next base: position 36,008 of record ADNK01001441.1, on the reverse strand, counting down.
CATGATCTAGATGCGGTAATTATCGTAGCTAGCGTGTATGATTCGACGAACGCGAAAAGCCAAAAACAAAATTTGTAGGCGGCGTGTGCAGTGAATGGCCGCCGCTTGAATAAGCGTCTTCATAGTTGCACTGTAGGACTCGGTACACGTACGAGACGGGAGTAATGAAACTTTTCAATTGTCATATTCGTGTAGCTGCGGCTGCTAGCCTCATCACTGTCGCCTATAGTGCCAATCCAGCAATGATGCCACGCACTGCTTTCTGCACATGGCATGCTAGCATGCTGCATGGTACATGTCTAGATGTGCTAGATGGGCTTTTACAAACAAAGCTTGTTGAATCACCAACAGCTCGGTATGCATGATCTAGATGATGCTAAGACGTATAGCTGTTGCTGTCGCTCGAGATGGGCTGTCGATCGATGATAACTCTCAATCATCCACTTACTCCTCCTAGCTTCCTGTAGTCGCTTATGGCTTGTTCCAGCGTCGCAAAGCCTCTAGCACAGAGCATAGACGTATGTGGGTAAGAGAGTGATGAGACCAGAGATCCCAGACAATGATGAAAGGAAACATAGCCATCGAAAAACGTTCAGTTTATCCAGGGAGGGGGAGGGGGGAGGGGGGGGGGCATGAGTAGCATATGCACACGAGGGACATTTACCGCTCAAAGTGAGTGTCGGTGATTCCGTGCTTGGCGTAGTGATGAATGTAGGCGTTCGTCGAGTATCTGACAGACGCAGTGCGTTGGCAGCATGGGGGGAGGGAGGGGAGGGGGGGTCTTTAGTTTCGTTGTAAATCTGGGCAAATTTGCCGGCGGTCTTGCACGGCGACACTCATATCATCGTTGTCGGGGAGAGAAAATAACCGATATTCTCCCTGAGGGACATTCCATTTCACGAGAAAATGGATGCCCCCCCCCGGTCGCCGAGGAGGGGAGGAGGATGGATGTGTATTCGGCTTACTCTTCTTCTGTGTGTCTCTCATGAGAACTAAAGCATCATCGTCGTTATGAGTGTATATAATTTATATTTTTAAATATGTGTGTGTTTCTATATATATATATATATATATATATAATCAACTTATTCCAGGCTTTGGCCACCACCGACTCCAGGGGCGCTACAATAGACCCGCTATTGCTAGATCAGGGAAACAAAAAGCTCAAAGAAAATCAAAGAAGATATATAGGCTGCTACTACTGCTGCTGCTGCTACTACTACTACTACTACAACACTATCATATATTCCTCCTCTCACTATTACTACTACTGCTGAGAGCTATAGGCAAGAGAGAATCATTGATTTCGTCAGGGAGCAATGAAACAACGCTGCTCTGCGGAAATCGTTTTCTTCTTCTTTTTGCAGGCAGCAGCACCAACTGGAGACACACAAGAGAATATACTGCTACTACTGCTGCTGCTACTGCTGCTGCTACTGCCACTGCCGCCCGACTACCTCCAAATAGCTGCTGTGCGTTCATTTGAGTCGAAGCAGCTCTGTGTAGGAGGAGGGAGGATGATGATGGGCATGCATGATTTTCATGGAGAAGATGGTGATGAGAAGGAGGAGGATGGAGGAGGAGGAGATTGGTTAGAATTGATCTATCCCCCCCCCCCACCCCCACCCCATCTCCCCATCGCTATTGCACTTACGCGGCTGTACGTCTTCCATAAAGGATCGAAGGACCATCTGAGGCGATCGATAATATGATGTGTTGCGTGACGATTGATGAAGGTAATCACGATGATGGGGAAGAAGAAGAAATAGAATGAGAAACGGCATGGGGATTACGCAAGGAATACCTACCAAAGACATCAATGAACAAAAGGGGAGGGGGGTAGGGAAGAAGGCATTTCCAGCACCTCGGATACATGTCTGGAGAGGTGAAGAACGGTTCTTTAAGGCCGGCTGATAGCGAATCTTTGCCTTTTTCGTGTATGAAAGTGCCGATTGAGCAGCAGCAGGAGAGGAGTAGGTTGGATTGGAAGATTAGGTATAAGATGTTTTTCTCTCTCTCTCTCTCTCTCTCTCTCTCTCTCTCTATCTCTTTCTCACCTCGTAAGCAAACAATGGCGGCCACAGCTCTGTTGATCCTCGAGCCTACGAACATTAGGTATTATTACAGACACGCACACACACACACACACACACACACACACACACAAAACACTAAACATTACAACACAAAACATCCGCACAAATACAGCCTAGATCATCAGCCTTTTCAGCGATGAGTGTCTTGTGAGTAGTCGTCGCATCGACTTTGAGTTACGGTGATCGATCCACAACATTAGTGGTGCAGTAGTAGTAGTTGTAGTAGCAGTAGTTGTTGTAGCAATAGCAGCAGCGGTGGTGGTGGATAAAAGTGGACGAGAAGGAAGAGGCGGAGTGGGTGGGGGGGGGGGGGGATCACCGTGTTGCTGGTGGTGGCTGTGGGTGCTCTTAAGACGAATTCTCCAATTGATTTTCTCCTCCATAAATCCATCAGCGATCTGCATCTGCTGGAGGTGCTTCATCAGGTAACTAGGAGAAGGGGGAGGGGGTAAGTCGATCCCATCAATGAGCAGAGGATTTTGTGCGGGTGATGACAACGATGGAAAATGATGAGATAATTAGTAAGTAGTGGCTCTGTGGTCTCTTTCTTTCGTTACAGGATTACTTACTTCCATGTGTTTGAATTGAATGGCTTCGAGCTGCTAGGAGCCTGAAAGATGATGATGATAATGAGAATTAGAAAATAGTGGTGATAAGGTTGACTACAATATGGTCTTCTCTCTTTCTCTCCCTCTCTCTCTCTCTCTCTCTCTCTCTCTCTCTCTTTATTTTTGTGTGTGCGTGTGATTTCTGCGTATTAATTCTCGATAATAGCAAGAGGGTCGCCTACCTGCGGAATCCTCCGTATGGTGGAGAACTTGTATCTAACGTTAAGAGTCAATTTAGAAGAACAATGCTCACAAATCTTTGTGCTTCACCATACCGACTCTCATGTGCCCTTTTTTCTCTCTCTTTCTCTCTCTCTCTCTCCCCCCCCCCCCCCTTCCCTCCCGTTTCTGTAGTACCCAGGGTGAGAGAATAGATGCGTGACGCTCTCTGAGAATTGCACGGACCGTCCGTCCTCCTATAATAAACATCGTGATATTCACTTCAATCTTCTGCTGCTGCTGCTCCTGTTTTGGGGGAAATTAGACACGGTGTTGTGCGAGTTGTGATAGTAGTGGACATCAAAGAGACTGGCCGATAGACGACTCACCGCGTTGGTTGCAGGAAGGAGCACCGACGCCATGGCTCGGGCGATGACACGATTCATATCTTCGGTTATTAGCAGTAGCAGGCGAGTGATGAGGGAAGGGGGTGGGGGGGGGGGGGGAGGGAGAGTGAATTCAGCTTGGTGTGCGGCACTTTTCGCGACAGTCCTCCTCATCCTCATCATGATCATCGTCGTCAGTGGTGGGTATTCGTAGCAGTAGCTACCTGTGAAGGAAGGGCTTTTCTTGTTTTCGAGCACCTTGACCGTTTCATTCAGCTGTTGTGACGGAAAGAGGAGGAAAAGGAGGAGGGGGGAGAGGAGGGGGATTGGGAATGACATCGTGGATATGGGGAGCCACCGTGTGAAAAAGTCCGGCAAGTAATTCACTGCGAAATATCGATCATATTTTTTCCAAGTTGTGACAAGACCCAAAGCAACACAGGAGCGCTTTTTGCTTCATGCGTTCAATCCTTCCCCCCCTCCGCCCCCCCTGTTCAGAAGAACTTATATGATTTGATATGGTTGCCGACTGCGACGCGACTCAGCCTGCTGTGTGCGTGCGATGTGCGTCTGTATATGGTGAGGGAACATGCTTCCTCCGTGCTGGATACATTTCTCCCATTTTTTCTCTTGTTGTTGTTGTTGTTGTTGTTGTCCTTCTTCTTCTTCTTCTTCTTCTTCTTCTTCTTCCTCTTCTGCTTTCCAGGCACCTGGTCGTTGAGGAAGTAGACGATCCCATCGGATTCCTGATATGCGTCACAACAGGAGGATGGTGGTAGTGATGATAGTGATGATAGTGATGATGATGATGATAACGATGGTGATGATGATGACGATGATGACGGTGATGTTGATGACGATGATGGCCACGCAGCCCGCACGCAAAGGAGAGCACCACTTCCATGCATAATGCATAAATATGTACACGCAAGAGGACATGGCAGTGGACGCACATGTGTTCGCATCACGTCTCGTACGACGACTATGTAATAAAATGTAATATCATAGTGATAACAGTCATCAACGCGAAGCAGACCCTCAGCAGATGGCTCATGGTGAGAATGGAGTTATAGCCTTGCACCTGGAGAGAGAGGAAGCAATGATGATGACGACGACGACGACGACGACGACGACGACGACGATGATGATGATGATGATGACATCCACGATGATGAAGGAGAGTACATTAGGTCGTTGCATGCATATCACTCTCACGGCATGGTAATATAATACAATATAACTCCTTCCTAGCGTTAGTATTACAATGACGTCTCCAGAATCATACGGCCACACTACCTAAAATGCAATATAATGGTGATGATGAGCATCTATAATATATTAATATATATATATATATATATATATATATATATATATATACATATAGGGAAAGAATCATGACGGTAGAAGAGAGGGTAACCCCCCCGTATCACGAGGAGGAGATAACATTAGAAAAGCTTAGAGTGCAAGTGTCGTTAGTCGCTCGATGATGAACGACCTGGTTGAGGAGGTTCGCTTTGGGATAGTTATCTCGCATCAACTCTGTCACGAAAGCGCCAACACCAGAGCCGGTGCCTGAGGAGAAAACAGCAGCAGCAGCAGCAGCAGCAGCAGCGACGACGACGACGACGACGACGACAATTCCGACAATACAATATGATGGACGACGATTATCACGCAGAATGTTGCTCGTGTATTCAGCACTCCTCTTACAGTTGTGTGTATGTGTGTGTGTGTGTGTGAGAGAGAGAGAGAGAGAGAGAGAGAGAGAGAGAGGAAGTCTGTAATCAACCTCCGGCAAGGCTGCTAAGGATAAAAAATCCGCTGAAGTGGTCACAGTGCTCCACCTGTGTGTGTTGTTATTGGGATATCATCGTTACCACCACCACCACCACCATCATCATCATCATAATCACTTCCAATTCCTCAATTTCATCCAAAACGGAACTCGCACTCATGCTAGCCGCAAACGTTATATTCGTGGAGAGAGAGACGGGGGGGGGGGGGGGGAAAGGGGAGGGAGGGAAGGAGCGAAGGAGAATGAAATGAAGGACGAGTACATGTAGACGTAGAAAGCAACATTTGACAGCAGCAGCACCACCACCAACACACTCACTTGCTTCCTTGCTAATTCCAATATTGCATCGCACGAGGAGGGGCCATGCACCGCGTAGCTTTGTATGTGGACATCCCACACGCACACACACACACACACACACACAACACAACACAAAAAAGGGTGCGACCGTTTATCTATGAAAGTCTTCGTTTCCTCACCCAGAACCACGCTACTAGCACTACCACTACTACTTCTTCTACTGTTATTCAACATGTATTTCTGTGAACCAACAATGTTGCGGTTTTCTCACTGTCTCCGCATCGTCATCATCATCATCATCATTATCATCATCGCCGTTGTTAGTAGCGGTTAGAATTGTCCTCTGCATGCAATTTATTACCCATACGACCAGTTGTTGGCCGATCCTGAATGCTTCCAATAGGCGGCATCTTTGTCGAAGCACCACCTACACAAGCACAAACGCGCGCGCGCACATACGCACACGCAGCAGAACAACCGATGATGGCAACAGCATTGTAGCTTGCGAACTGAAGCGGTTGAGCCGTCACAAACACAAGCAGGAGAAGGAGACGAGAAGAAGATGCATCGCCTTTTTACCAAACACATGAGGACTACCCGCTTCTTGTCGGTGCGGACGAAGAGGAGGAGGAGGAGGAGGAGGAGGAGGAGGAGGAGGATACGGGTTCCCTTCTTTTGTTCTTCCTCCTCGCCGTGTTTTCCGCTGACGCTCTGGTGATTGTGGAATTGATGGCCTTCGGCTCCATGTCGATCAGAATCGCTCGGGCTACATGAGAGGCACTTGCTGCACCCGCCTGCTGTAGCAGAGATCATTGTAAGCGATAAATGTGCAGCATACGCGGGGAGTGGTTGGCGATGGTTACACTTAAAAATACAGAGGTTTTTCTCCCGCGTCGCTTCGAATCGTCTCTTTGACGGAAGAAGCTAGCCGGACACTCACTCCCCATGCCTGAGAAAGCAGTCATGGTGAGAGTGATGACAACGACGGCGACGTTGAGGGTGTCGGAGATGGAGGGGATTGTCGAAATTTTGTGTGCGTCGGTTTGAAATCTATTCCATCTCGCATATACCACAAGTGGATACAAATATCTCTCTCTCTCTCTCTCTCTCTCTCTCTCTCTCTCTTCTCTCTCGCTCTCTCTGCCTCTCTCTCAGCTCTCTGTATCTCGCTTTATCTCGCTCTATCTCTCTCTCGCTCGTGTGTGTTTGTGTGTGTTTGTTTGTGTGTGTGTGTGTGTGTGAATGCCCTATATTACAGGAAAAGAACTCGCCTCCGACTTGATTTCCACACTGCCCTGGGAAGTAGTTGGGGGAGGGAAAAGAGAGGATAAGAAGAAAAATAGGGATAACCAAGGCACACGATGGAGAATTCGCCAGCTCGTCGCCTTTTTCGGTGAGGCGCTCATGGAGAGCGATTCGAGCGATCTTCCATCATCGGGCAGTCTCTCTCTCTCTCTCTCTCTCTCTCTCTCTCCCTCCCTCCCTCCCTCTGTCACACATTCCAGTGTTAGAACGAAGGAAGAAGAGAAAGGGTTGGCTTCCACGCACCCATTTGGATCGTGACCACGCTCATTGCTTGCTGGCCGCCGCTTGCAGCCCGGGCTGGATGGTGGGTGATTCGGCGGGGAACTTCCGGTGTCGGGGACAGAAGGAATTGCCCTCCATCTATGCAGAGCGACATCCAACTTTATCGACATATAACAACCCGAGATTATTCCAATTCGGGTCAACGGAGGCTCTCGGAGAGTCTCTGGTACAAATCCTTCGGCTTGTCGCAGGGTAGGAATCCTAGGGTTTCCTAGGGTTTCCTAGGGTTTCTGAGGTTTCGTTGGGGATGCCTCATCACCCAATCTCCGAGAGCGCGCACTGCACTCATTTTGACTTTGGTCTTTTTCTTTCTTGTTGGTTTCCCACCCCTCACCCGAAACGAAGCACCCAATCCCTTACCATGTCCTCCGGGTGGCTGAACTCAGGTCAATAGATACCCCCTCGATTTAAGTCCTATCACCCTGAATTATGCTGGTGGTGGGGATGTATGAGTTTGTGCCGTGTGTGTGGCAGATTCGGTGAGGCTCTCGATCATTGGTCTCATGCAGGTGCCACAAAACCCTGGATTTTCAAAATTTCTGTTTTATAACTATATCCAAGAGCCAGAGACCCATCTTTAGTGACATCCTCTTCTTCATGGCATTAGAAATATCCATCACAATTGTTTTATCTGGCTCTTCATACGAAGATAAAAAAAAAGAGTTGTATCCGACGCTGAAGCATTATGTCCCATCCCCCATCCCTAATTTATTTCCCTTCTTTTTTTCTGTCTTTCTCTCTCTCGTGTATGCTATTGCGTTATTGAAACTCAGGTTTTCAACGTCCTCCAAATCTTCACCAAATGCGATAACCCTGTCACTAAAAGGCTTCACTGGTGCGTAAAAGGAGGGTTATGCACGTGTATATTGACATTTTCTCTCTTCCCCTAGGCTGAATTGCGCGACTGCCATGGTTCTCTTCTTTTTCAATCTGGTAGAGAAGGAGATAATATAATGATGATTTACACGATTCTGAGTGTAGTTGTTGGGTTTATTTCAGGGTGCACACGAGCCGAATTATTTTGGTACTCAAAAAACAACTGTCATCATCATACCTCCATGGTAAATGCCTTGATACATCTTACCTCGATGTCTGATTCTCAGGATGGCAACAATTCATCATTCTGCAAGCTTTGAGCCATGTATGATGTCGATAAATTGTGAAAGAACGTACTTGTGCTGATTATTACCAAACTATAGCTTCTCCTACTAATCAACGCCCTCTTTATCTGCTACAATATGCTGTAAGTAATTAGTGTCAGTCAATCTGTAATATACACCGCACATAACTAGCTATTCAAGCATTCCCATATGTGACGATCGACGCACCCTGGGGAAGAAGAGAGGAAGGAAGAGAGAAAGAAACAGAGATAGTGAGAGAGAGAGAGAGGGGGGGGATGGGGGGAGGGAGGGGATAAAGAGTTATATTCACCGTCCAACTTTATAACTGCTAACCGCCACTTACTCAGAGTAGTAAATCATGCCGCGGCAAAGCTCTCGGACACATTGCCTAAGGGCATGAAATATGCCTTCACGATAATGGTTGGGTTAATTATTTCAGTCCAAATGTCCTCGGTAATAATCTAGTCACATTAGGGGTTTCATTTTCGAGGGAAATCATTTCTGGATCTACACCCTGATAGCTTGTGATAATGATGAATTATAATGATGAAGATGATGACGATGATCAGCGAGGAGGATAATCGGTAGCAGAACTATGGGAAGCACCGTGCCACGCACTGTGGAAACCGCCGTTCCCTTAACCCACCACTCGCCAACGTTGTAGGTGTGCGCGGCCCTTGTGTTGGATTCGTTGGCTGTCGCGTCTATTCGCCACATGGCCAGTGCGCTTGCAAATCTGTTCATCGCGGTTGTGGTGGTCGACTCTCTGGCTCGCCTCCGCAGGGTTTTTGAGGCGATGCATCCGAACCTGTTCACGCCAAGGGAGACGGGAGAAGGAGCAGCTGAGGAAGGAAGGGCGCCGAAACAGAAAACGCAAAGTAAAGACGGTCTGGGGCCTCAAAGGAAAGGAGAGGATGAGCAGGAAAAGGAGGATGAGGACGAGATTTTCGAAAAGGACGGATCGCATATTGCTGCCGCAGCGTCGCTCGCACCCCCCCAACAGACCTCTCTGGAGGCAAAATCAGGTTCCTTCGTGCTAATGAAAAGCCACGACAAGATGCTAGGCTCTATTCAAAGTAAGACGAAGGTGAGAAGTAATAAGTATCAGTCCGAAGCGGAAAAGAGAAGAGAGAATTCGGCCCAGGAGCTTCACCAGCGTTTGACGTGGCTTTTGTGCATCATCCCTGTGGCGTGCACCCTAACATTCTTCGGGCTCGTATTTTCAGTGGTGACTAATCTATCTCAAGGAGGCCGGTATTCCGATGCAGTTGATGATGCTTCCGACCGCTACCACCCTCTCGATGCTTTGGTCGATTTCTGGCTGTTGATAGTTCTTGCCACTGTCTTCCAATACTACTCGTACAAACGAATGACACCACGCTGGCCCTGCATTCAAAATTAGGGTTTTTTTGCACCAGCCATTCCAGCTCGTCCCTGGCTAAAGAGCATAACTTTGATCTGCATGCAACACTATCACGAACGAACAATAAAAAAGTCACTACACGCGCAAGGCAAGGATAGTAACTCTACGAAATTTCTGAAGGCCTCAGGCTGTAAACTACACAGTTGCTAGGGTGGTATACGGAGGATAATACTGTGTGACATGCTAGCATGGCGTTGTGAGATCGGGCATTCCTTCTTTGTTGAATACTATTTTACGTAGCGGTTACTGTCGTCATTGTACTTATATGGCATTGTTTTAAAATTGTACAAATCTATCCTAAATTTGCATTTAAATAAAAATAAGGAAGCTTCGAAGTTTCTAGATTTTAGCGCAGTTAATGAATGTCATACGAGTAATAAACATGCATGGACTAGTCTAGTGATAAGATATCAGCACAGGACGCGCAATGATATGCTTATTTAGCTGCCAATACCAAACGTAGGCGATTTGGTATAGCATATATGAGCGACATGGCGTCGTGCAGCATATATACTTCATTAATCTGTGATCATGTGCACTACGCGATATGTTTATCAATCTTTTGCGTGAATCTAAAGGAAGAGTATTATCGAAGAACGCATGGCACTTGTATTTCTACAATCAGGCGCTACAATTGGATACTCATTACTTTCATCGCCACCACAACGGACGCGCGCGCTTATGTGGTTGGTCGCATCGGTAGCACTAGAGAAGTAGAAAGCCATGACATAGCATTGTTCTAGCAGCTTCGTGCGCACACAATTAAACATTCACACACGCTAGACACGACGTACGTAAACATACCACACTGCTAGACTGGGCAACAGCATTTGTCGACTTCAGCTTCAGTACTAAAATAATGAGCAGATCGACAGCAAGCAGTAACAGTAACTCCAACACAAACACAGTCGGACCTATCTAGATCCTTCCGGTTCTGGATTAATGCTATCACTCATTTATGGCCGCCGAGGGACCCGAGGGCTCGAATTTGCCGGCATATACTTGAACAAGCCCCTGCTTTCCATACACTGTTCCTGTTTGTCGGCCTCTGATTATGGATGGGTGAGCATTAATATTTCGAGTTGCACTTCTATGTTACTGCGGTGTTGACGGAGGTGTACGTGATATACGCAATAGTATCTTGATGGAGATGGATTTCATGCTTTCATTCTAGGTATTCATTAACACGTACCAGGGTTGTAGTAGAAGAATGGAGTCGTCGGCTCTTCACTGAGGAAGATGTATATCAGAAGATTGTTGACGTGAATATACAGCACGTGGCAACACAGCAAGGTCTTGTGGAAAAGAAAGACGATCGTAAGGTCGCTCCACACATATTATATTAAAGGTGTGTGTGTGTGTATGTGTGTGTGTATTTGTGTTTTTCTTATGTGTAGTTTCGAAAACAATAATGAGAATACTACGTGCGAAATTATATACATCATGATTTCTTTCTATTATCAGTCACCCCTTTTTGCTCATTATGCACTTTCCATAATTGGACAAGGTGTCGATGGGGTCAATACTATATCTGCAGATACTACACAGCACGTCCTTGAGCCTACCATTACGATGTGGGTATCATCCACGGGGAGAAAAGATATTCATGTGAATGCATTATGTCTAAGCATTTTGCATTTTTCTCAACACCTCGGATGGCATCGATGCTGCTTCGTTTTCAGGTAAAGCTGATTCTCTAGCTGGATTTTCTTCTCGATTCCTTCTTCGATGCTCCTAACCTTCCCAGAACCCGACCCTGTACGCAGCAATAGGGTTAATCACGCGCGCGCACACACACATACACACACAAACACACACTCTGATCTCGCCCGTTGAATTCTTCTATCAGGCAGGGCTGACAGAAGCGAAGTTGTTGGCCGTGAGGCAATGAGGAACATTGGCATTTTAGCAGGCTATGCAGGCAAAATGTATCAAATATTATCGAAAATTCATTGGTCAGAAAAGGAGGGGAGGGGGGAGGGGGGGAGCAGCGATTAGCCGGTGATCATCGCATCATCAAACCCTTGCGGCTGTCCCCCATCGAATAATCGGCCCAGATGGTTTTTGAGCTGGAGACATCTGAAGTCCTTGTCGCTGAAAGACAGCCGCATCCAATTCAGAGAAAATCCCCTCAGCCTCGGAACTGTGGTTCTCCTGTAATAAAACGCAGACGGCCGGAGAGCGGAAAGGAGCACATTTTCCGTCAGTGCTTCTCCCGGGTTGAAGATTCAGTTTCTCCTTCGCGACATGGCCGGAGCGATGTCGTATATTCCGAAAGCCTTGCAAGGCAAAAAAGACGCGAAATAAACCGGATGAAAAAATAAAATAAAAATTTGTCGGGGCACGTGCCATTGACTGCTGTGAACAAGCTCATCCCCCTGTGCGTTGGGAGGGGGAAGGAGACGCGAGGGACGCTCACTACTCTGTCATCCACACGTCGTCGTCCCTTTATCAGCCTTTTCTGGTGGTTGAGCGTTGGTGACGATGACACACTTGTTCGGCCAGTTGGTGTCGACAGTCTCGGATGCTCTAGAGATTAACAAGGTGGGGGTGGGGGTATGGGTCGATCCTTCTCATTTGCGTTCGGAAAGAGGCCTTTTCTGACGATCATGGTGGTGATCTTTCTCCTTTTCTCTTTGGAAAGAGAAAATGGGCGTGAACGTGATCGGAGCACCACCACACCCTTGGAAGTGTCACTCCAACAATTATGATGCAAAAAACTTGCAAAGTCCCCTTCAGGTCTCTAAAAATGTCGCTGCTGATTGCATCACGTATACCTTTAGGCAACCTTGAGTGGGGCGATCGACATTGTGGCGACTAAGGACCACGATGGCGTGTTTGCGACCACGCCCTTCCACATCCGCTTCGGGAAAATTCAGGTGAAGAGATGGGTTTGAGAAATAAGAGGTTGCCTGAGAGGAAGAGCGAGCATGTGGAGATAGATGGAGGTTCGGGGGCGGGGGGGGGGGCGGGGGGGATAAGAGGGAGAGTTACAGAGAAAGGATAACAATTTGTCAACTACTGAGGTTCTATTGCGGTTGATATATGTCCTCTGTCGAGTCACCTGCCACCATAATTCGAATTATAAATTCTAATCCATCCCTACATGCGGCAGGTCTTGAGACCCCGCCACAAGAAAGTCACTGTACACGTCAATGGACAGGTGCGCAAAGGAGCAGGGCACATGCAAACACATACACATGCGCGCGCATACGTGATAGAAAGACAGATTGCAGAGAGAAGAGAGAGAGAGAGAGAGAGAGAGAGAGAGAGGGAGAAAGCAACATACGCACGATACTACCACTAAATGAAATTATTCCTAAAATATCAGCGGGTATCTCTTCCCATGCAACTTGGGAAAGCGGGTGAAGCATTCTTCGTACTCCCCCCCCTTGACGACGGCGGTGGTGATGGTGGCTTCTGCAACGATGGAGAGAGGAAGGGACAGAAAGAGGGGGTTGGCGAACTTGACTATGAAGAGGAGGGCGAGGGGCTGGGGGAGAGGACACCGCCGATACGTGCTAGGACAGCAAGCGCAACCCTCCCATTCCGACGTGGGAGAGGGCAAGGAGGGGATGAAAGCCTATACCTCGACTCCACCATATCCGGCAGTGGGCTGCACGATAACAATGAAACCAAACAGGTAAAGGGATTAAGGCAAAGCAACAGCGTTGATTTTAAGGAGGAACAACAGCAGCCGGAATCCTCTTCCTACTACTCTGACAGCATTGATGGTGCCTCTCCCTCATCTTTGCCGACCACCCTCCCTTCCACCGGCGCTACTGGCAAGACTGGTGCTAAGACAAGAGAGGGGAAGGGGATGGACGGGGCGGTGCCAGCATCAGCATCACCACAATCACCACCAGATTCAGGGGGGGCAAGAGGAGCCAGAGAAGGAGGGGGGAAAGTTGCATTCGTGCCTTTGTCTTTGTCGGATGAGATTGGCAATACTCCATCTTCTGCTTTAGATGTTGCTGCAGAAGGATGCGACAGTCCTATTCCGGCATCCCATCGCCCCCTCTCCTCGTCAACATTTCCGCAGCCGCTTAACGCAGAAAAGGGCTTATCACCGAATGGGGGGGGGGGCGATGGAGCATCGGCAATGTCTGAAATGGTGAAGGACACTCATCGTCGCCGTCGCCGTCGGGCTTCATCATCCTCCCACTACTGGCAATGGGGCTGGGGCTCACTCCCCTCCCTCATCGGCGGAAGAGGAGGAGGCAAAGCTTCAACAGTGCAGGGAGGAGGGAATGCGGGTAGCGAGGGGAAGGCCACGGTAGGAAAAGACGGTCGCATATGATTGCCCTGATTACCTTAGCTATGCAACACCCTTTTTGAAGTTAGAAAGAGCTACAAGAGTAATATTACAAAAGCAGCGCATAGTAACGTAGGGATTCCGTGATCTCTCCTTTCTCTCTCTCTCTCTCTATCTATCTATCTATCTATCTATCCCTCTTTCTCTTTCACACGCACACACACAACCGATATATACTTTGCGCACTTAGTCGATGAGCGACGATGACACTACGAACGGCAAGCAAACGCGACCAGCTACCGAGGGCGAGGGGGAGGAGTTCCCGGGGGATGAAGTAGGCCGACTTCGGCGTTCTCCACACGATGACTATAAAGGGTATAGCCCTCGCTCCATGCCGTCCCCATCGTCTCCATCGAGGCGACCGGGAGCCATTGATTCGGAAAGACAGCTGGGCGTGGATGCTGCCTCCCCATCCTCCCATCGCTCCCACGGTCCGTTCCACTACCACCAGCACCACAGCGGCAAGGAGGACGGGGAGGAGGAGGAGAAGGACGTCGAGATGGGGCATGGAGTTGGAACAGCTGGGGGGGAGGACGACAGCGCTAGCTACCAGGGCGTTGACGGCGGCGACAACTTCCAGCATCGTGCTAATGAAGAAGAGCGGGTTGGGGGAGGAGGAGAGGGGGAAGAAGAGGAAGCTGCGGTGGCAGAGGCGGCAGCAGCCGGCGGAAGTAGCGGCGGGTGGTCGATATTCCGAATGATCTCTCACATCACCGGGGCCAGCAGCAGTAGCCGCCAGGCAGCAGATATCGACAACAAAAAGGACGGCGAAGGGGGAGGAGGAGGGGTAGGAGGAGGAGCAGTAGATGGGGGGGCGGAACAAGACGAAGGAGAAGGGGCGAGACGGCTACAAAGGAGCGGTAAGAGTGCGAAGAATGGAAATAGAAGGAGGAGGAGAAGGAGGAGAGGCAGCGGTAGTAGCATGAGCAGAGCGATGCTGCATGAAGCACTATTCGAGCACGGGTACCTCAGTGTCCCAGTCGTCCAGCCCCGCCAACCCTCCCCCCCATACCAGCACACGCAAGCACCGCCGTCCCCTGATAGCGAGAAGCCTCAGGCAGCAGCATCATGCTCTCTCTCTACTGTTCGCGATGATAGCGGAGATGTGCAGGGCGCATCAGATGAGGGCCACGGGAAGGTGAAAGAGGGGGAGGAGGAAAAGGAGGAGGCAGCAAAAGTGAGGGGAGAATCCAAGGACATTTTTTTGTCATAAGCCCCAGGTTGGTGACTCGGGGAGAAGGAGGAGAAGGAGAACCCCATTGGGTTATGAGGAGGGGGGAAGGGGTTGTAGCATCATTATAATCCTGACTCGCCCTTGGGGCTTTTCAACGCGCGGGGGGGGGGGGGGGAGGGAGTAATTAGGGTGTGTGTGTGTGTGTGTGTGTGTGTGTGTGTTACTGAACGCTGACTCACCGAAAATGGTCGTCGCTCACTGATGTCGTCGTCGTCGTCGTCGTCGTATGTAAAACCTCCTTTCTCCGAAAACGACGATTATTGCGTGCACAGGCAACGACAACTATGGCTTAGATCATCGCGATAAATCCCTGGCTGCTGCCGCTACTGGTAGTAACTCCTCCGCGCGGGATATCAGCGAGACGGCACCCCCCTCCTCACCATCAGCCCGCTCCCTATTCCCCCCTCCTCCCCCCACGGTCGGCCTGAAGCTGCCGTTCGGCGTCGCTTACGTGCATAAGGCGCGATACATCCAGTACCTTCAAGAGACGTACAACCTCAGGGTGAGGGACGACAACGACAGCGAGCTGTTGGATGATGAAGCAGAGAAAAAAACAGTTGGGGGGGAGAAGGAGGAGGAGGAGGAGGAGGAGGAAAAGGAGACCACACCTAGTAGGAATGATGCAGGTGCGGCAGGTAAGAAAGCAGCGGTGGTCACGGGGGTACCCACCACCACCACCACCACGACAATAACAACAGCTACGAGTACGGAATCATCAACTTTACCTCCTCTGCATCATCAATTGCAACGACAGAAGAAAGATAAAAGTAGTCCTCCATCTCGTCTTCCTGCTGGTATCAATGGTGGAGGTGCTGCAAGGGTGGTGCAGCATCACTTCCCCTCATTATCACTGGATGAGGAGGAGCAGAGGACTAAACTCAGTGCTGCTGCCGCTATCGTTGTCGTCTCCACAAGACTTGAGTTTGCTCTTATACATCGAAGCGACAACAAGCAACAGCTCGGTGGGTGCATCGAATCTAAGGAGAAGGAGAAGGAGGAAGGACCAGCAAAGAAAAGCGGCGGAGAAGGAGGAGGAGGAGGGGAAGAAGAAGAAGAAATGGAGGAGAGATCCGTGGGAGAGTCCGCCAGCAATGGTGACTCCACGAAAGCAGAGGGAGAGAAGCAGCTCGAAAATCAAGTTCAGAATGAAAGTGGTGCTCAAGGAGGAGGAGGTGGTGATGGTGGTGATAATGGTGATGATGATGATGATGATGGTGATGGGAGTGCTTCGGCTCTCCTTACATCTCTCTTTGAGTCATCGCCGCAGAAGTTCAGTCTGCAGGAGGTGCTGGAGCGCCCCGATCTTCTTCTCGATCCAAACCTGTGAGTATTGAGCATAGACTTAGTAGTAGTAGTAGTAGTAGTAGTAGTAGAAGAAGAAGAAGAAGAAGTAGTAGTATATGAGTAACGGTAATATACTAGTGGTAGAAAGAAGTAGTCGTCGTTGCAGCACTTTGAGGATGAAGAGGAGGAGGAAAACGAGAATGAAGGAAGGGAGGGGAGGGGAACAAGGAGGGAGGAGGTGGTACAGATCGTATTTTGCTGGGTAGGAGAGTAAAAGAAGAAGAGTAACGAATGGTGATTGCGGTAGAGAGGTCGTTGGGTGTAGTGTAGGAATCTCCTGAATCACAGCGGAGAGAAAGACTGATGGAGAGAAGAAACGCTATTCCTCCTCCCCCTCCTCCTCCTCTTCCTCCTCACACTTTATCAAACCCCGTCCCTGCCTCTTCCTTCTCTCTCCCTCTCTCCCTTCTCCCCCTCCCCCCTCCCCTCCGATACCAACCTTCCAGGTACGTGCGCGAGGTGCGGATAGAGCAGAAGCGTCGGCCCAGCAGTCCTTGTGATGATAATGATGACGATATTGATCATGATGATGTCGACGAGAAGGAGACCGCTGGAGTGCCGCGTATGGCAAGGTATCTGATCAGGGATCTTCTTCGAAGAACTCTCCTAGCAGGGGGTGGGGGAGGACCAAGCAGCAGCAACAGCAGCACCCATCACCAGGACGGCTCTGATGGGAGATGGATCGACAGGGTGATAAGGAAGGGGGGGGGGAAAGGCACCAACAAGCACGACCATCGATACAGCGGCTCTCATCGTCTCCTCCCCCGTGACGATGATCCTTATCATCCCTATTATCCTGAGGAAGGAGGGGAGGAAGAGGAGGACCATCACCATCGAAGACATCTGTATGGCGATGAGAGGCGGCGTCGTCGTCGTTTTCGTCGTTTTCGTCGCCGCCGCCGCCGTCTCGGCGAGTGGGAGGATGGACGTGAAGCGCACGATTCAAACAGCCCTGATTTCTGGCGGGGGGGGGACGCGTACAGGTAGGCCGCTGTGTACGGGTGTGCGTTTTTCTTTCTGAGGAGAAGTGTGAGGGGACAGGGAAATAAGGGAAATAACAACATATATATGATGATCTAAGGCATGTTGCTCACTCGCTCATCTCCCCTTCCCCCTCCCTACCGTTCGCTTCTCTACTGCTTGCTGCCTCTCCTCTCTCATCTGCTCTCTCTCTCTCTCTCTCTCTCTCTCTCTCTCTCCCCTTCTTCCCTCTACTACTTCTCTTCCTCTCTTCTACGTCTTGCTCCCTTTTTGCCTCCTCTCCCCTTGCTAGGGCGGTGGAAAGCAACACCGCAGAGAAACACCGCAATCATGTAGCAGCTGCTTATGCTGCTGCTGCTCATCATCAGCACCCGCCGCGTTCCTTCCATCGCAGCGAAGGGGGGGCGGGGGTAGAAGGAGCTGGCGAAAAGTGCAGGAGGGTTGATGGTGGAGGTGGTGGTGGCGGTGGCGACAAGAAGAAGAAGAAGAAGAAGAGGTCTAGAACCCGAAGTAGCGGCACCGACGACAACCCAAACACCTCATCCCAAGTCTTCCTCGATCCTAACAGCCACAGAGAGCGACAGATGATTGACGAGCTCATCGGTAGGGCGGGGAAAGGAGGAGTAGGAGGAGCAGGGGAGGGGAGGGGGACGACCTCCTCCACATCCAACCATGGCCCTGCCGCTGCCGGTGCGACTAGTGCATCCTCTTCCTCCTCCCTGTCGCCTCTTTCCCCCCTCCCTCCTCCCTCCTCCACCCATGATGCCACGAGTCCGAAAGAAGAGGAAGAGGAAGCTAGGAACGACGCCAAGAAAGGCCCTCCCCCCCCGCTGCAGATCTCAGCAGGAGGTAGGACGACGTTTCACCTATATTGACGACGACGATGATGGCGTCATTATATTATGAGTAGCAATGGCGGATATTCTCCCTCTTTCCCTCTTCCCCCTCCCTCCTCTCCTTTCTACCTTCCTCACACTACGTCGCTCACGCCGCATGATAGAGATAAGCGAGCTTATCTTGCCCAACTTGCATATTACATTTGAAAGCGTTTGTAATCGTGTGTGTGTGTGTGAGAGAGAGAGGAGAGGAGGAGGGGGGGGGGGGGGGAGGGCGCAATTGTGATTTGTGGCTGTTGATGGATGTCTACGCGCAGTGATCGGAGGCAGTGTCGTCGGCAGCTCCCCTGCAGCCCCAGCAACCATCAGCACACGCATGACGTCCACTACCCGCCGAGGAGGTATACCTGAGTGTGTGTATGTGTGTATGTATGTGCTGTAGCTTATACGTATCATGGGTTTTGAAGCTGAGAGCGATGATTCACTGGATCATGGGGATGATGGGGCTCAACGCTTAAAAATAACAACAGCACTTTTGGGAGCGTGTCTACCATATCATAATCTCTCTCTCTCTCTCTCTCTCTCTCTCTCTCTCTCTCGCTCTCTCTCTTTGCGTGTGTGTGTGTGTGTGTGTATCTTTCTGGCCCCATTCAAAGGAGGTGCTTCCTCCTCCCACAAACATCATACCCCTCTCCGAAAGAGTCTCCGGCCTTCACAGAAGATGATGCAGGAGATCGGTAGTAGAAGTAGCAGCAGCAGCAGCAGTAGTAGTAGTAGTAGTAGTAGAGCGCGAGTAGCGGCGGCAATAGGAGGTCACTATTTCTGTGTGGCGCGGGCAATGCTACCGATCAAGGGCCATCATAGTTTTTAATCCTATTTTAATAAATCAGCACCAAAAAACAAAACCAAAAACTAGATACACTCCCCCCCCCCCCCCCCCTCCCCTCGACACTGTTATTGAAAAGCATACCTCCTCTTGTTTGAGAAATATTCACGGCCCCCCTCCCTCCGTCCTTCCCAGCGGAATTCGTCCTGAACGTATATAGTAGTTTATATCTGTGAGATAATAGACCATCGTACAATCCTAATACATGCATAGGCCCTCTGCTGCGATCTGGGCAAAACCGGTGAGTTGATATACATATGGAGCACACAAACACGAATTCATGCCGTCTAGGGGGATAAAATCCAACTATGAGGCTGATGTGTACACAATCATTAAGCTGAGAGTATCGATGAATTCTGTCCAAACGACGACGACGATGACTTGCATATGCACGCCGCTATGGAACGTAGTTGGGGTGCCCGCTCAGGACAGCCCCACATGTTTCAAAAGTTGCTTCGCGCGTGTGATTTGGCCATTCGTTCTCTTTGCTCACTGTTACCGTCGGCTGTTGGTTGTTGGTGGTTGGTTGTGATGATGCGCTTGATCTTCCCGTCGTCGTCATCATCCAGGCTCGATTTCAGCGTGACCTCTCGTTTGCAGGGCACACAGACGCTCACGTGTGCCCTGTACCTCTGGCCTCCTGACTCGAAGATCGTCGTTTCTGACATCGACGGTGGGCGAAGAAGCCTTTTTCCTTCCAAGCGCTACCATGATGCGCGTGCGCGCGTGTATATGTGTATGTGTGCGAGTGTGTGTGTGTGTGTGTGTGTGTGTGTGTGTGCCTGTGCTTTTGACGCTTGATTCACTTTTACGGCCAATGGTTGTTCCTGCGCTGTTGTTTCGTGTTGTCCGTGTGGCTGTTGTTGTTGTTGTTGTTGTTGTTGTTGTTGTATGTGGTTGAGCGATCAATTGATTGTTTGTTGGGGTGTAAGGAACGATAACACGGTCGGATATCCTTGGAAATCTGTTCCCAGTGGTCGGCATGGACTGGTCATTGATGAACGATGCGTTTGTGAGTGGGTGATGGTGATAATGATGATGAGGGTGGATGGAGAAGAGGAGGAGGAGGGAAGGGGGGGGGTTGGGGGCGGGAGGGATTCGCGGGAAGGAGAATAGCAACCTTGCCATAAATCGATATCTCATCATCCGCCATCCTCTCCTTATCAACATCCTCCCTCCCTCCCCTCCCCCCCCGTCCTGTCCTATGCTGCGCTGTGCTGTCCTCCTTCCCCTCCCCTTCCAAAGGTCCCATCCGGGCATTGCACAGCTTCTCACCAAGATAGACCGGAACGGATACCGCGTAATGTACCTCACCTCCCGCGCCATCGGCCAGGCCAATCTCACGCGAGCATACATCAAAGCGCTACGCCAGACAGGGGGGGCCTCGCTCCCTCACGGGCCGGTAACGAGCAGCAGCAGCAGTTAATTTAGAAGGAGTAGTTGTAGTAGTAGTAGTAGTAGTAGTAGTAGTAGGAGAAGGAGGAGGAGGAAGAAACTTATTCTGAATAATGCCAAGTGGCGAAAACAAAAAGATGGAATGATTCTGTCCTGCGTCATCAAGTACAAGTCGCACGGATACATATATATATATATATATATATATATATATATATTTATGGGGAATCATCTATTTCACCAGCCACTAAACCGGTCGCTCTCTCTCTCTCTCTCTCTCTCTCTCTCCCTCCCCCCCCCCCCTCACTCGCACAGCTGATAATGTCGCCTGACCGGCTAGTGAAATCGCTGAAGCGAGAGGTGATCTACCGACGCCCACAGGAATTTAAGGTAGTACAGATAAATCGATCAGGGAGCATAATAACGGGCATGAGATCGTCTAGATGGTTTTGTCCTGCTCCTTAGTTTTGACGATCACCATTTAGTTATCACCACCACTCTGCCCTATCGCCCTCCCCCCCCCACCCACCCATTCTTTTGCGTTGTGATTACGTTTGCATCTGTCCCGTGCAGATACTTGCCTTGCGCGACATACGGCGTCTTTTCGCGATGACAGTGCAGCCGTTTGCTGCAGGGTTCGGCAACCGCATCTCCGATTTGGTCGTGGGCGTAGATATATTTTAAATATATATATTTAAATATGTATATATATATATATATATATATATTAATATAAATAGAGATGATATGATACCTATGGTGATGATGATGATAATGATGAAGATGATGGCAGTGGTATCCGAAGAAGAAGGAAAAAAAGAAAAGGAAAGATGTCAGGGCTCACAATCGTAGGCCCCCATCATTTTCGCGGTTTTTAATGTGGAGCGAGCAATGATGGTGCTGAATGAGGACGGGGAGGAAGAAGAAGATGATAATGTTGCTTTCCCTAACCCCCTCCTCTGCTTTCTCTCCCCCCCCCCCTCTCTCTCTCTCTCTCTCTCCAGGTCGCATACCTCGCTGTCGGGATGCCAGCAGAAAGGATCTTTATTATCAATAAAAACAGCGAGATCAAGCAGGTATTATGTCTTGTAGTTCTCCACACGATGAGGATAGTACTGATGGATGAGAGAGTTACAGAAGCCATTTTTTTCTTCATCGTTGTCGTCGTCGTCGTCGTCGTCGTTGTGGTTGTCCCCTTGTGGATATCATCCACCCCCACCCTATCCTTGTAATATACTATATTTGCTGTTCCGACCACGTCGTTCTCAAAATGAAACTTAACGCTAAACGCTGCCACCACCACCACTTCGTCATCAGTCCGGCAACCGGTCGTACCAGCAAAGCTATCCTTCCCTGCTGTCGATGGCAGACGATATGTTTCCTCCCAGCGAGGCCAAATCGGTGTTGTTCGTGGATTCCAAAGAGGCGAACAAAGAGATGCAAGCGCGGACCAATACAACGCAAATGCCCCGCTCAAGCGGTGAACAACCGCGATGTGGGGTAGAGGCCTCCCGCAACGAGAAGATAGGGAGTACAACGAGGAATCATGGAGAGGGGGGAAAGAATGAGGGAACCGGAAGGCACGGCGGAAAAGCAAAAGAGGGGGACAAAACCACGAGTAAGAACGATGCAGCAGCCATGGTTGCGAGTGGTAGTAATCGTAGCAGTAACCACGCCACAACGTCGCGGCTCGTCCAGCAACCGCCGAAGCGCTTTGACGAGCTCAGCTTTTGGAGCACGCCCCTCCCCGATGTGAATGATCTCCTGAGCAGTGGCAGTGAGAATAAGGAAGAGGGTTTGGACGGTGACAAGAAAGAACGTGGCGACAGGAGTAGTGGCGAAGTCGATAAAAACAGCAGTAACAACTGTAGCAGCAACAAAAAGGATACCTGTGACGATGAATACACGGTTTCAGGTAACGCGACCACTTTGCCGATTCAGGATGGTGACAATCCACCCTTGCCTTCGGGCGATCACCTACCTAGTAGCAGAGAGGTCATCGATTTGGACAACAAAGACACATTGCAGAACAATGCAGTTGTTTCCAAAGGGATTATCTCTGAGAATCTGCCGCCTGTTTGAATTGGAAATTCATCAAGTTAGCAGCGTGCATGCAATTCTGGTCATTGTTCTTAGCTATACGAAAGCAACAACAATCTGTCATGCATTGCTTCCCACCCATCCGATCCACCAGTCTAGCAGTACACCAATCTAGCAATGCTAGAATGGTGTCGGCAAGTGACATGCATGTCGCATGCACATCGCATCATGCACGTCTGACTAGATGTGTCTAAATGTGGATGATGCATAGAGTCACAGACTAGCAAAATGATCACACCAGGTCGCGTCGCAATCTAGCTGTCTAGCTGTGGATGTCAAAATGCCAATCTGCGTCATGCCAGTGTTTGTGCCGGCAGCTGTCTAGCTGTGGAGTGGCCGAGCTAGCGAGCGCTGTGCAGCGGAACAGGCTGCACATGTCTGCCTAGCCAGACTAGCAGACCTAGCTAGCTAGCAGAGACACCATGCTAGCTAGTGCAGCATGCTTGGCAACATCGCGATCTGCACATGCTAGCATGCTGGCATGCTTGCATCTTTGGATCGCATTGACTTTCATTCTCGTGTTGACCGACGCATCGCACATGAAATTTTCACCTTCATTTGCCACTGTGTGCAATCTGGCAATCCAGCTGCTAGCTAGCTAGCTAGCAATGCGCAACGTCACGTGCGTTGCAACCTCACGCTGCGCTAGCATGCACGTCACGCTGGCATGCGCCCACCAACATTGAGATTCATTGTCTAGTTGTTGTGTGCATGCACGTGAGTTGCGTTCAATGCCTTGCTAGCTTGGATTGACGATGTCCAGTCATGGCGAGGAGAGGCGAGAAGATGGCTGATGGGAAGGCCGAACGGATGACGTTCTCAGCAACAGACCAGGCTAGCAGGCGACACTCCAACTCCTCGTTCACTTGACCAAAGTGATGCAGTCTAGCAGTGCAGCACCTGCTAGCGCCTGCTAGACGATGAAGATGAAGATGAACGAAGCATTGATCAAATCCACATGCGCCAGAATCACAAGCTTGCCTAGTTCGTCTCGATGAACAATCAATTGTGAACAATGAACTGTGATCAAGGGGGATTCACTCCCCCGGGTTTTGGTCCGTGTCATGCTCGGAATCCAATCCAAACTTCTTCCGAAGCACCACAGAAGACTTCTGGACGTGTGAGAAGGTCCAGAATTGTCCAGAAAGGTGTGCAAAAAAGTGGATTTTCAAGGGAAAAAATCGAGGGCAAAAACTTTGGGTGCCGCGGAAAGGGTCCCCTTTGCGCGTTGGCTCAAAAAAACATGCTCAGAGGCCGTGTCAAGAGCAACTCCGTCACCTCCAGAAGTTCCACTCCAAAATTCGCAAAATTGAACGTTTCCGCGCCAAAAAAGTGCTTTTTTTTGGTGGTTTTGACTTTGGTGAGTTTTCGATGTGTGGCTCCTAGCGGCCTGCACGGTGCCGATGCGGCAATCAATGAAGCTGGATGTGATGCGCGACGCGCAGCTCCAGAGCTGCTTGGGATTGGACGCACGAGCAAGACGTGTGGGCGCAATGGCGCACACTGGCACACTTTGTGCGTGCCCAGCGCGCGCGCACGCAAGCACTCACAGCTTCCCACTCTGATGCACACTTGTCACTTCATCATCAAATTGAAGCTAGACACGTCGCGACGTCGCGCACGACTGGATGATCGACGCTGCGCACGTGATCAGTCACACACGCTGGTGCACACATCGATGGAAAGGGCGGGAATGATGAACAATGAATGATGAACAAAGCATTGATCAAATCTGCATGCGCCAGGGAAGTGGGTTGGGCACATCTGAGACATCCCAGTGACACGATGCCAAGAGTTCCGCCAATGTGCATCTTGGGCAATTTCACTGGACACTTTGTGGATGGTTTTTGAAGAAAACATTGAGGAATTTGAACAAAATTTGCATTTTTTTGGGTGAAATCGAAAAATTTTCCCGGCTGACGCCGGGGCAAAACCGCCGAGCATGATACGGACCAAAACCCGGGGGAGTGAAACCCCCTTGACTGTGATGATGATCTCGAGAGTCATGTCTGCATTTGTCATGCATCACGGTTTGTCACGTCGCAGGAACGTAAAACCGATGCCTTTCGTGTGCGAAATCAGGTAAATTTTGTTGTCGCAGGAGGAGAAAGGCGAAATGGAAGTCACTACCGGTAGATCTAAGTAAAATCTAGCGCTCATTCTGATAACGCTCGTCGTTCGGATCTAGCAAGTTCGGACGCCTCCCTGCATCATTGCATTGGGGGAGGAAAGCTATGGTTCCAAGCTGGAATCGAGGTAGTCCATTTTCATACTGGTATTAGGTCCAGAGGTTTTGCGTGTGTCAACATCCTGATGGATTAATGTAACCATGAAACGTCCATGGCGTCTAACTGCGATACAGGGCTGATTCCCACCGGCATTCTCCTCTTGATTCCGCATCTGGTATTCAAATAGGCATGAATACATGCTATATATCTCTCTCACTCACTCACTCTCTCTCTCTCTCTCTCTCTCTCTCTCTCTCTCTCTCTCTCTCTCGCACACACACACACACACACAATTCATACATTGCACAGCATACACAGATACAAATGCAAGCACATAAAACGAGCTTCGAAACTGTCTTTTAGGCGACGGGTGCCTATCTGTGCACGGGCTCCACGGCGTGTGATGCTGCCACATGTCCATCTTGTGGGTAGGGAAGAAATTATCAATAACTCCTGTCCCTCCGCTATACCTGTGTAGATGATGCAAAGAAACTAGGAATTTTTCATTTAGTAATTGTACACTCTCCAAATACCAATTTATAAGCAAACGAAAATTGGTCAGATTTTCAATGCAGTCTGATATCTCATTCCAGCACCACTTCTTTCTTCTTCTCCTTCGCCTAAACATAGCGAACCGTTTGCGAGTTCCACCTTCAACAATGGAGACATACAGGACGGCTTGATAGCAAACCCCTGCGGAACTAACACGCAAGCTCAATCACTGGTTAATTTGACCACAACCCTCTCTCATTTTTTTGAGTCTACAACGGCTGATGGGATTCTACCGCTAATCTTAGGCCTGGATGTTCCCTTCGAACACGTTTATTTCCGACTATTTCATTGCTTTCAGTCGTTATGGTCAATCACATAGTAACCGCGCCCCTCAAGACTGGACCTTTCAAGGTGATGTTTGTGGGAACCTCTAGTGACCTTATTGCGCACACCAACGCAGTGTATTGTGGTGAGAGAGAGAGAGAGAGAGAGAGAGAGAGAGAGAGAATGAGAATGACTCCAACGCCCAAGCTCGCCATTATCACAACAAATATGAAATATTCGTTACGCGTGTGCACAGAGAATCCTTTATTTCTTTAATCAGGCTCCAGAGCGTCTTATTGTAAAAATCTGTGGGATCCCAATTCAAATACAGACTGGGATACCCTCGACTCACGAACAGGGTCCGTCAGATAGAGTACATTTTCCACTGCTCTTGGAGATGTTAGTAATAGCTTGTGCTTCTTTCAGCTTTTTGTTTGCGTAGCAGGAATTCGAAAACAGCGATGGTGGTTTTTTTGTCGGCATGGTACAAGGAAAACACCGTGCAGCAGATAATAAAATCATCGGTGTTTTCCTTGGCTTCAGGATATAGTGAAAAACATTTTTGTGTTCTCTACGCCTAACAAAATACCTACTGCCTAGAACAATAATTATTGGCAGGGTGTGGAAGTCAACAATGGCGTTGGTTTTCGTACCAAAATGTTAATGCGTGTTGTCCACTTCATACCTCCTGACTATGATATGCCGACGCATGAATAACAGGCAAGTAGCGTGGGGAGATGGTGAAGTGCGAACTTTCAGCTTACAGCATCCTGTCGATTACAAGGTGAAATCATTTCTCGCGCTTTTCCCGTGCCTCTCCTAGTTCTCAGTCTGCAAAACGTACGCATACACGCGTGCAGGCGCACCCACCCTCGTAAAGTGGATAATTATGCATACAATGTTACCTACGAGCAAGAAGGATGCTTTGACTAATAATTGGTATTTGTGTGTGTGTGTGTGTGTGTGTGTGTGTGTGTGTTGTGACCATTCATGGTTGTCCTCAGTGCTACCGAGCCGTGTTCACGAACGACAACTATAACAACGGCGAAATCCACTGCGTGTCCGTTGACTATCTAGGCTTCAGGCATTACAATGGTACGGCGTCACCATCCACGCTCTCCCCCGTGACCAGTTCTCCAAATGAACCTACGACTTCACCCACGGTGGTCAACCGCTCTCCGTACTTCGATGTCAATGACCGTCCATGCACCAACAGCACTGGCCAATCGATTTCGTGTCCATCATTGGAAGATGCGCATAAAGAATGCGCGAAATATGGCCAGGGCCTCTGCTCAAAAGCAGACGGGGCTGTCCAAATGACGTGCGCAAATTGCTACTTTTACCGGGATTCGCTGCAAGCCTACTTCAACTGCCCAGGAAACCCCACAAGCACCTGCGGCCTACCACAAATACATGCGTCATGTTGCACGTACGCATCCGTCCGTTTTGTAGGCACACAGCCCCCACAATACGAGCAACTTCTCGCGTGGTACAAATTCGAGGGCAATTACAACGATTCCAGCATTGGTACGGGGACTCGATATAATGGCTACGGCGTCGGGGTCGCCTCCACACCGCGCACAGCGGGCTCGGTTGACTCACGGGCGCTGCGTGTGGAAGCTAACGTGACAAGTGACGTCTACTCCACTTCCTCTCTTGGCTATGCGCGCTTTCCCCATGGCCCGCAGCCCAAAAACGGAGTGACAGTGGCGGCCTGGGTGAAGTCCGCAGTCCCCAATATGTACCCTGGCCTCATGCAGCTCGTGAGCAAATACACGGCTTATATCCTCGGAAGCACTAGCACAAACTCCCGCAACATCTGCTTCTTGGTCTTCAGGGTTGGTGGTTCGTGGACCGATAATTCATGCGTAATGGTCCCCGAGAGAGAGGTTACGAATTGGAACCATTTCGTGGGAACCTTCAACGTGACGACAGGCGAATCCGTCTTCTATTTCAATGGCGAGGTCACGCAGACTGTCGCCAACTCACCGGGGGAGGCGTTGTTCAATGATACTGGCCCGCTCGAGATTGGGCAGCGAGAGGGGAGAGACCACGGCGATTTCAACGGGTACATCATGTGAGGAGTACGACGACGATGACAAACGATACTGTTGCACTCGATCTTTCTGTCCGAGTGCATCTAGTAGTCCTTCCCTTCGTTTCCTTCCCTTTGTTCGGAATAATCTTCCTTGTTTTCATGATTCTTCTGTCCCTTTCCCGTTTTCTCCCTGGCTGCAAACCTGCCGCCCGCAATTACCCGCTAATCTGTTGCAAGACACATACACATGTACTTACTTGCGTAAAAAATATATATAAGATTATATCCAAATATGCATGTACAGGTGGATAGACGACGTGATGATCTACGACGTTCCGCTCAATGCAACAGAGGTGCGCGAGCTGTTCGTATCCTACAAAACGGTCGAAGTCACGCGCACCCCGACCACAGTTTCTCCACATTCAAATGCTCCATCCACTTCTCCGCAGTCAAATGCGCCTTCTTCTGCGCCCTCCCGCTCACCCTCCACCACCCCCTCCTCCTCCTCTCCGCATTCAAATGCGCCTTCTTCTGCGCCCTCTTGCTCACCCTCTGCCACCCCCTCCTCCTCTCCACATTCAATTGCGCCTTCTTCTACGCCCTCTTGCTCTCCCTCTGCCACCCCCTCCTCCTCCCCTAGTTCCGCCCCCCTCACCTACACGACCTCGCCTGTCACTTCCTCGCCCGGCACGGGAACACCTATCACTTCCAGTCCAGTCACAGCAGCGCCAGCGGCGAGTTCCAATGCGCCTTCTTCTACGCCCTCCTGCTCACCCTCCATTGCCCCCTCCCCCTCCCCTAGTTCGGCCCCCCTCACCTACACGACCTCGCCGGTTACTAGCGCTCCCACCGCCTCACCCATTACAGCCTCACCAGCTACTGTGGCGCCTGCCACCTCCTCGCCCGGCACGGTAGTACCTACCACTTCCAGCCCAGTCACAGCAGCGCCGGCGACGAGCTCTCCATCAGCGGTCGCTCTAGAGGTTCTGAGGGACTGCATCCAAGTGCAAGGTCCTTCCTCAGGGTGGGCGCACGCGACGTTGACCTTCCGCATGGAAGCTCTCTGCAAGACTTACCCCGTTTCGTCCATGTGGTGGCGATATGATCCAGAAGGCAGCTCCCCCATCAGCACCTCCTCGCAGCTGACGTTGACGTCGAGGAATTTGACTATGATACTTGGTGGTCAGCCGTCAAGCGAGCTGCTGATTCATGCGTGTGCGTTGTTCAATGGGATGCAGGTCACTGTTTGTAAGCCACAGACCGCGACGATCTATCACCGCCCCTCGCCCGCTATCACTGTTGAAGCTCCTGAACCCTTCCGCCCGAGCGCTGAAGCATGGATTCAGGCCCACATAAGCCACCCCGATCCTCGTAACATCACGGCAGGGCAACGAGCGTCCTTTTCTTACGCATGGAAACTCTACGCAAAATCGCGCGACGGTCTCGTCTATCCCGTCCCCTGGTCAGCGGTGTTGACGAGAGGGGCGGTAACGACAACTGGACGCGACCTCTATCTCCCCCCGGTGCCCTCACCGCCTCCAGGGAGTACGTCCTCCAGTTCAAGGCGGACATGAGGAGTGCGTACGGCAACGACCGGCCATACTTTGCTGTAAACTTGACCGTGCAGACGCTCGCGTCGCCACTGGTGGCCGTCATTGGCGGTGGGGCTGTGAGGGATGTGAGGGCAGGAGAGCCGTATCAGCTCGATGGGTCGGGGTCTTACGATCCGGATTTTGCACGGGGAGGAGAAGCTGCATGGCTCTGGTCGTGCGAGCGACGCGCTGCAGGATCCCCATGGGAATCCTGCCTGTTCGGCCTTTCGTCTCGCCTCTCCTCGCGGCCGGAGCTCAGCGCCAGCCTGATGCAAGCGGGTCACACCCTCCGTCTCTCCCTGAACTACTCGGTCGGCACCGAGTGGGTAAATCGTACGGCGACGACGTCAGCGATGCTAGTGGTTCGGCCAGGGGCGGTGCCTGATGTAGCTCTACGTGAGCACCCGAGCGTCCTCAGTGTCTCCGGAAATCTCCATATTATCGCGGATGCGTACAGCAGCAGTGCTGCCCTGAGGGGCGGGAGGATGATTTACAACTGGTCCGTGACGGCAGCCGCGGGGGGGGGGGCAATAAGCACCGTAAACACTCCATCGCGCGCGACGCTCCAGATCCAAGCTAGCCAGCTCGGTGTAGGCACTTTCACTTTCACCGTGGGAGTCACAGATGTGCTGGCGGGCACCACCGCCGGGGCGTCCACCTCAGTCACCATAGCGTCCGTTCCTGACATAGCGTCGCTCACGGTCACGCCGCCGACCGGGCGCGCCTATTCCCAGAGCTTTCAGCTCGAGACCGTTGCGAGCTCTGATCTCCTGCCCCTCCGCTACCTGTTTGGCCACCGGCTGGCGAAAGAGAGCTCCTCCCTCCAGCTGCTCTCCAGCTTCGCCTCCAGCAATGTTCTAACCCTAACATTACCAGCTGGGAACCTTACACTGCTCACGATAGTAAGAGATGCCATCGGCGGAGAAGCCTCACGCTCTGTAAGCGGTGTGGCCGTTACGACTCCTGTCTCCAATGACGATGCTGGACAGGGGGGGGGGGGGTCCTCGGACCCGGTCGCTCGAAGACAGCTGGAGTGCAATCGCACGCATGCCGCCGTGACCGAGTTGAGGGCTGTAATTGACAGCTCAAGCACGTTGCCACCTTCGCAGAGCAGCCAGCTTCATGTAGCAGATGCGGTGACGGAGATGCTACTTGCACTGGAGCTCGAGGAGCGCTTCACCGATGCGCTGCGCACGATCGGCTATAGCCTTGATATTGTGGGTGCCGCGCGCATGCACGCACGCTTCTGGATGATGATGCTTTGGAGAAAATTAGTCATTGCTGCTGTGATCTGCACTATCATCACTGTGAACTAGTAACCCCCCCCCCGTCTTCTTCCCCACATACTTATCTCTTTCTCTCTCTCTTTACACTTCTGTATCGTCGCCCAAAGCACGGTGTCCTGACCTTACTCACCACTCTTCCCTTACAACCACAGGCGCAGCTCATCCCCTCGGATTCCATCGTTAGAATTAGCGCGTGCGAAGGAAACCTCGCTACGATAGTAGAGGGTCAGGGCACGTCCGGCACGGCGACCGCCACAACGAAGCTCATTGCAGATCTGGCAGGCAGCATATGGACTGTTTTGGACACCAAGATGAACTCGCTTGCCGCGTCTCCAACCATGATATCGGGGGCAGGGGCACAGGGAACGCAGACTTTGGCGGAACTCACGGCCTCTCCTTCTGCAAACACTTCTGCGAGGAGGTCAATAACGCAAGGGAAGGGGAGGGAAAGCGAGAAAGTTAGGGAGGGGGGGGTAGAAGGAGGGGGTAGATGGGGCTGTGTCGGTGTTTCCAAGTGCAATTTGGCTTGCTTTTCATTTGTCCCCTCATGTTCATTCCTCCATCTGTGCAGCCATTCGAAAGTCTTTCCCACTCTCGATTCAACAATCCACAGCCAAAATACTACTATGTCACTACTAATCCCATCCTGCTCTACTTCTACACGTACAGTATTGAACGCCTCGCCAACACCACTGGGTTGCTCCTTGAAGCTGCCGACCCAGAAGAGCTCTCCCCTACCTCACCACGAGGGCGAAATACCGCGCAAACACTCTCGAATCTCCTCTCCCTCTCTTCTTCCTCACTAGATGCTGGTGAGTCCAGACCAGTAACTGTTCGTTCTAGGCATGCCGCGTCCATTCAAGTTGCAACTCAGACTCCAGCATCGAGATCAATCTCCGCAGGTTTGTGAAAATTAATGAAGAGATAACACCAAAGGAGAAGGAGAAGGAGGAGAGGGGAGGAGATGGCAGGATGCATAACAAACGGCACACACTCGTCATTTGCATGTGCCGGCCATACATGGAGAAAGTAACTCTATATGTAACGGCCACACAAGAAGCTGCGGCGAGAAGCTAATCCGAGCTCTCACTTTTCTAACAATTGTACCCTCCCCTCTTTCCTAATGTCCACCAGAATGCCAAGCGGTTAACGGCGTGCTAGACCTCTTTGACCGGCTGCTGCAACTGGCGAGCAATGCGCTGCCACCCGAGGGCGACCCTGTGACTTACGACACATCTAACTTCCAGGCTGGAGCGCTTAAGGCATTCGCTGATGCCACGGCACACGCAACCGTCGGAAACACAACGGTTGTCGTCCCTCCTCTCACGCAGTCCTCCTCTTCGTCACTGACGCCCTCGTCGACAAGGGAAGAGCAACGGATCACCATCAGCTCGATCGCTGCGAATGTATCCGCGGTGCGGTTGTGTCGTCCGGCTGTTGTGGCCAGCCAAGCCGACGACGGCGCGGGTCGCATGCTTTCCAGCCTTAATTCAGTGAATCTGTACACCCGGAATGCGAGCAGCGGTGGCGGGTCTACCAACAACGGAAGCAGCAATGGTGTCACCCGCTCGAGCGATGAACGCGTGACGACATTTGCACCGGGCCAGTCTGTTTCCATTATCATCCCGTTGCTTGATAATTCTGCTGCGGCCAGGGAGGACGCCGGCTGCTACTTCTGGGACTCGAGCCTCTCGAAGTACAGCGACGAGGGTTGCAGGCTGAACTGGACGACGGGTACTGCGACAACGGCTACCACGACTGCGGCCACTCGCGACAACCACAGCGCCGCGTGCGTGTGCTCACACCTCACCGAGTTTGCAGTCGTTGCCCATCACCGAGACAAGGACCGAGAGGACGATCCCGACAAAAAGGGGGAGCCCAGCCGAATTGGATATGTCTACATCGCCTCGTCCGCTCTCTACATCGTAATTGGTGGCTTCGCCAGCTACCAGGTGTGGCGGCTCTACAACGCCAACAAGATTAATTTATCTGAGTGGCGGACGCTCTTGCACATGGCCGTTATTGCTACATCAGTGCTGCGGGTTATCTCCTCGCTGCTCCTCTCTGGTATAGCCAAGTCCTTCTCCGCGGCTGACGACGTCCACCCGGCCTACCTCCTCGTGCTGCTGGCCCTCCCCTACTCTATACTATTTTGGGTGTTTTCCTACCCGGCGTTCCAGTGGGTGTCGGTCGTGCACAACAAGAAGCTGTCCAAGAACCCCTTCGAGAACGTCAAGAGAACCTACATCATCGTCAACGTTTTTGGAATGGTAAAAGAGAGAGAGAGAGAGAGAGAGGGGGGGGGAAAGAGAGGTATAGCTAATAGATGGTCAAACATAGAGGGATAACTCATACACCGAATGAAAAATACAAACACACACACACACACACACACACACACACATATTAATGTCCCTTCTTTCTCCTCCCCCAGGCCCTTGCGTGGTCGCTCTTCGGCTACTTCGCCTTCACAACTTCCAACCCGATATACCCGAGCACGTGCGTGACCTCGATCTATGCAGCGCTCACATGCAGCATCATGTTCTACGGGCTGCGAATCTCCAACATGATGCTCGGAGCCGGAGCAGCCGGGCTCGCCAAGCGGAAGAGAAACGCGGCCAAGTTTCGCACCAGAGCCATGGCCACCAGCGGCTGTCATCTTCTTCAGGGCGCTATGTTTGTCTTATCAGCCATCTTTTATCGGCAGCATGAAACTCTAATGGTGATGACAGGGGTTTACTACACAGCGGAGGTAATGAGCACCACTTGCCCTCCCCCCCACTCCCACCCTTCCCACCTGCGCCCATCCATGTGTCCTTTCCTTTGTATTTTTCACGAAAGGAGAAGGCAGTCGTACGGAATAAGAACATAACTTGTCTGGATTTTTGCTTGAGATTCTTGTTGTCATTCATCTTTTTGCGTATCATCCCCATCATTTTCCCTCTATGCAATGACGACGATAGGTGATAGCACTCAGCGTGCTTCTCAAGCTTTACTGGAAAACCATCAACAGAGTGGTCGCAACCTCGCTAGGTGGGATCGATAGATACGCGAGCATGAGAACTGCGCTTGTGTTGTTAATGCGTGCAATATTTGTTAATACGGGCGAGATTATAATGGAGTAAGAGAATGGCTGCATTGCTCCCTCGGCGACATAGATCTGATAGATATTTTGTTGCAATCCTCCTTCGAGTCGCATCGAGCACCATCATCAGCATCGTCGTTACTAAAACTTTCGTCATCACGATCACCAATATCATCACCATCATCATCACCATCATCATCATCATCATCATCATCATCGTCATCGTCATCGTCATCGTCATCATCACCACCACCATCAATTTCTCAGGCTCAAGAAAGTCCCCGAGAGGTCGCAAGAAGGCGGACATCGGAAGCATGCGTAGCGTGGGCAGTTCCGGCTCTAGCCGCTACGCACTCGATGACAGTAGAGACTCCATCGCCTTGCAGAGCATGGACGGCAACGGCTCGAGGAGTGGGAGCTATGATAACAACAATAGTGGTGCCTCGTCTCGGCCCTGGCGGCCTTCGACCAAGCCGCGTAGCAGTAAACGATCCGGGCTCGAGAATGCATTGCCCAGCTATCACGGTCGTTTGGGACTAATCAGCACGCAGGGTATCAACGCGCGTGAAACCCTTGCTAGACTACCCATGGTGGGGGCAATGGCTTCATACGAGACTATCGACGAGAAACTAGATGAGGAATCCGCAACGCTCGCACGAATTAGCAGGAACGGGCGAAGTGGGAATGATCCTCTTTCCGACATCAAGGAGTCGTCGGTCAACCATTCTATGGCGGGAGGTTTCGAAGTTGGCTCCGTAGCGCTTGGGGATAGCGTTGCTATTTGAGTGTAGTCGGCTGCATTACGATTGCCCTTCATCAGTTCTCTGCGAGAGGCCACGCCATTCGCATCGATCTTTGCATGTCGCCCACTACAACTACCCTAGGACGCGTGGTCAAATGTGTGATACATCTGGCATGGTTGCACATTTTTTTTTTGAGTCAAGTCATGCGAAAAGATGTTCATCATGTCTTACACGTCGATCGCGTGCTTATTTGTGTGTCTAGGCCTGTACATGTATGATTGTACGCATTGCATTGTGTATTATGACGCAAAGAAAGGCAACTACATGTCTAGAAAGAAGCTTCTGCTATGGTGGTTGCAATGCACACTGCACGCCACACATCAACGCCGCTTGAGGAACTAGTTCAATGCCATATAGTGATGCGCGACGACGAAACGAAAATATTGAAATGTGATGAGAAGGGAACGAACACGAACTGCTGCGCGAGATGCGCGACATATTCCAGACCGTACCATCACAATATGCATTTGATATTGCATGCAATCACTTCATAGCGAAACCCAACGCGATTCAACATTTGCGCTGTAACCGCTACATTATATAGCTACATATACATAAGAATGACCATTGATTGAACAAATTTAACTGATTAATTACATCCGTCTTACATTTCACGCTAGCACGTACGACAGCTAATAACCGCTTCGCTGCAAGTAAAAGATGACTTTGTAGCTACACACATACGCACACACGCGCATGCATCATGTGCTGTAGCCGCTGCTTTGCACAGCTGTATTATGATGACTGTTGAAAAAAATTAACCACATCATTACATTTGTCTCATACATGCATCAGATATATTCTAGATATTATTATTCCATGTCTTCATCTTTTAAATCCAACAATCGATTGCATCAAGATAGTACGTACCCGTTATGTTTTCGCTATATCGTCGGCATGCAGTAATGCGCTAGCTACTATACAAAGGAAAAGACGAACATTGCATTGGAACGTATGTAGCAAGCTGCTACCGCTGCCATATGCATCATATAAACATGAAAATGATTTTCGCTATGAAACGTCATGTGGGCTGTCATGTCGAATTATATTACACAGCTCCTAGTCTTGGATAACCCAGCAATAACGACTTGCAAGATCTTTCCCATCACTATCAGCACCAGCTGACGGACAAATCAATGCGTATTTCGGCCCGCTACTTTGCAGCGTCATTGCAGCCTGGTGCTGCTGCCCGCACGAGTAGATGCGCTCTGCGTTGTGGCGCTCCATCAGCGCAGCTACCCCTGATGCTACGTGATGAACGTGCTCGACTCCGTCGTCGTCGCCCGGTACCTCACAACGACGAATAAGGCATACAGTTATTATGCGCTCATGAGGGTTATGGTGTTGATGATGATAGTGATGATGATGATGATGCTCAAAGTTGTTTCCTCCTACCTCGCAGGGGAGCGGCTGTATGTGCGGCAGCGTGAGCAAGAGGCCCTGGAGTGCTGCTTCAGCGGTATGACTTGACCCGTCAGTGGCCTCGGCTACTCGTGCTGTTAGTTCATTCAGCCACTCCAGCACCTCCTTTCCTCCCTCCTATTGCATCGGCGACAACGACGACGGGGAGAATACGAGGGGGGGGGGGGGG